>JAUZND010014407.1:0-27736 GCA_034780555.1 Coelogynopora nodosa | reverse complement strand
TTTGCATAAAATAATAAAATCAATACAAAATTTGTTAGCCAATAAGAGATCTGACAGATTTACTAACTAACAAATTTCAAATAAATTTAGGCGAGGGAGGTACACCTCAAATTTATTATTTTGACTGGCTTTAATATAATATAACACCAGCATTATCGGCTAATTTTTATTACATTTTATACATTTTAAATCGAATATTCTGCACCTGACTAGTGTCGTAGATGGTTATCGGAGAAAAATATATCCTAAATAAAAATATCGTAATTGTATCTTGAATAGGGCAGCAGAAGTACATTATAATTATCATTATTTTACATAACTTGTATATTATGTTATTGATCTTGTGTATATTATAAAATATTGATATACCATGTGTGGCATAAATATTTATAGTATTATTAAATTATTATTGATAACTTATACCAATAGAACTCCGATTTCTATGCACCACATTACTACTCTATTCATAGGATCATATTTTAAAAGTGTCGAATTGATTTCTATTAAAATTTAGAAGGATCCAATGAAATCACAAAGCATAGAGCATATATTACAATCAATACTGTAAAATGATCTCGAATTAGGTAACCTATACCGCTAAGGCTCACTAAGCATTTATTATATTGATAGCTATAAGTATAATAAGAAATACATAGAAACTATATTTGTGGAATTGTCATTATTACAGACAATATTATATATATTTTTTAATTGGTCTACCGTCTTTATAGGGTTATAAGCATTTATTAGTTCGTGTCTTTTTATACACGAAATAAATTAAATCTGATTAATTACTTTCATTTTTTCTATGGATTAAATGTGAATAGTATTTGACAATTTTTTCAATGATTTGCATTTATTATATATTAAAAATAAATTTATTGTCTTTGAAATATGTATTCTCTAATAGGCGCCAATGTAACAATAGTATTAATAATATACATATTGTGCATATTAAAATTAATAATGTATCACATGGTCAGAAAATTGTTGTCGTAAATTGTCAACCTTACGGACGCGACGCCATAAAAGTTGAGCATTTTTGTTTTATCGATGTATTTTTAGTTTGTAAATGTAAAAACAACCAATATAGCTATTATATGATTGCTCCAACTCAGTATTAGTGATATCTGACGCCTCTGTGCCCTTCGATTCGATTTCAAGTAAAACAAGTTAATAATTTGACTGGTGATGCTTCGAAAATTAAAATATAATATTCTACTACTGTTGAAATATTAAGTAGTACAATGTATATTCAGTTTGCTAAAAGTAAACCAAACTAAAACATTTTAATCTATTTATTGATTATTAATAATTAAACCGTTTTAATTATTATTGATTATTTTGTCTCATTTTTCAGTCGATGAAGGTGGATGAGATGCGCGCCTCGGGGAAGGCTCGTGAGGAGGAGCAGCGTAAGGGAGTGGCCGCCCAGATAGAGGAGGACATGAGCAACAAAGAGAACAATCGACGCTCCTACATCAAGGGCATCGTCGACAACTGTAAAGAACGCGTAGGTCCACCATTCGTTATATTTTTATCAAAATTCTTGCCAAAATTGGAAAGCTTGATAATATAGGTAATCTTATTTACAACTCCACGTAATGTGTAAAAATCTTTAATTAAAATGTAGATGAAACTAGATATATTATGCTATTTCTTTTTTATTCTTTGGTCACAAAACATTTTGATAAATTGACGTAATTTATTGAAATATTACATCATGTCGTGTCATTACTACATGGTATGATATATTACAACATACTACAACTGTTTTTTTCAATATTATATTTTAGAAAAACTATTGATTATTTCAGGACACATTTGGTGGTTGATGCTTTTTAGTATCAATTGTGAGAGATGCAGGTAGCCAAATTGTCTGCCGATAGTGTGATTAATTAAAGAAAATATTTTTTTTCTATAAAATTTGATCTTTTATATCATTTTTTGAATATTAAATCAATTAGCCACTTATCCCACTAAAGACAATAATTGTACCCTGCAAACTAAATCGTTCTAGGGTTAATTTCTTGCATGTGGATTTTAATATCGGGTCCATATTTAGGGATCTGTCACTAAGGTTGGACTTTAGTGTAGGTATTTAGTTTTAAAAGCATATTTACGGCCAAGAATGAAAGTGTATACCGTAGCGGTAAAGGCTATACTATATAATTACAAATAATTAATAGTTCTTAGTTCTATCTGTACCGATTTCAATGCGAGAAATTGTGTTAAGTCAGGTTTACACAAAATACTTTGCAGGTATTAGTTGGCTCTTTCTGTAAATCATTAATAAATTTTAGTTGCATTACTTAAATTAGCATAATCCGCACCTTTTAGTTTGTAAGGTATATTTGTGACATTAACGAAGGAGTGAGTTAACAAATTTATTTAGTTACATAATAATATATTTATTTGGTGCAAATAATAATTATTTATATTTTTTAATTATATTTATATATTTATTGAACAGATGTGTTTTTTAACACAACAATTATTGTCTGTCAATTAAGAATCTGAATAATAAATTGTGTTAGACACTAGTTTGAACAAATGGAATAGAAAGATGTTATCTGAGTTCCAAGTGAGATAGTTGGCGGTCCACTTAAGTGCATTTCAAAGACAATTTAAATACAGTAGGAACGTCAGTTTCATTGTTTGCCTTAATTAGCCCGACTCTGTTGCCATAGTAACATGTCTCAGGCAATATTTGGCTACATCTCGAACAATGTTTACTGTAAAAAGAGTTTTAACTGCTGAAAATGATGAGCTGGTGTTAATGAGTCTATTATATGTTCCTGGATAGCAGGAAGGTACTTATATTGTGATTAATTTCCGTATCTGATGTTCTTCCTCCAACACATGCAAACTTTACAGCAGTCATCGATTTGGCCTATTTTCTCTAACGATAAACAAATAGGCTTCTATTTTTTAATATAAAAATATTATGCGAAATGTATGATAAACAAATATTTCTTGGAATATGTCAAATAGTAAGTGTTTGTAGAATATAGTATAGTATTTATTTCACTAACTGTGATATACGCATTTATCCTCAATTTGTTTTAATACAGTTCATAATATACTTCTACTGTTAACAGCATTGCCACATGCTGCGATATTTATATGCTCTGAATTGTTTAAACTCAATTCTTCAATATCCGATGTTATCAGCTGCAATAGGCGGTATTTTTTCATCATTTTCAACGCACATACTACCTGTACTATTCTATTTATGATGTTACACAAATAATATTTATAAAACAATTGTTGTGTAACCTTGACGTGCTGCTCCTATTAAAGCTTTAACTGCAGGCTCACGTATACCAGTTACTAAGTGAGGTCAATCGATATGATTTTTATGTATGATCGGATCGAAAATGTTGAATTGTTTTATATAAAATGTGTTCCCATCCCATGCCCTATTTAGGGGTTAAATAGCGCCTGCTGGCATTTAAGTTTGATTCGTCGTTGTAAAGATAATTCAGATCATCTATTCATTAGACTATATTTACAAACTCCAATTATTATCTAAGTAGTTTAATAGGAAATATGTACCAAACTGTTATAGATCTCATGATCTGGAACCAGATTAAAAAATAATCAAGTCAATAGCTTGTATTGATCAAAATTTAGAGCATATTGTATATGGTTATTTCCCCATAGTTTTCCTAACTGGACTTTATTGACGTAATAAGTTCATAAAAATGATACTATTTGATTAATTTTTTGAAAATAAAAATCACTCGAAAAGACTAAAAGGTATCCGTATACCAAAATTTCAGCTTAATCGTATGCTAGGAAGTTTGTTTTCCCTCCACGTAGTAAAACCCTACAAAATATGTCCACGTACAAAGCGTTGAGGGGACTGACATTATTATAAATTCGTTAAAAGTGAAAATTTAAGCGTGCCATTAATTCTTGATGTTTAATTAATATCAGTTCTGAATTTTTTTAATTAATAATCATCGCTTAACTTTGAACATGTTTTCCCATGTTATACATAATAAATCGATATTAATTTGCTAAACTTTGTTCCTGCTGCTGATATCGATTACATCATATTTTTTGATGATAATGTGTCAATGTTAAAAATCCATCTGTTAGTTTTTCAGACTAAGAATGACGAAATATAGTCAATAATAATTACAATACATGTTTGTTTCTGTACGATTTGATTGGCTAAAAGTCAACTGACCAATAATCTAATTATCCTTTCAGATAAATTACGGGGAGAAGGTGAGATCGCGTCGGTCGCTCAACACCTCGCAGACTGAGTGAGAGACAGAAGAACAGATGTGGTCCTAACTAGTTGACTGGGTTTACAGTTGGTCTGCACGGTTCTGTGAATGAAGTGTACAGTTTGTGTTGGTCTCCCTCCACCCCCCTAACTCTCAACCCTTCCTCCGCGTGTTATCAACTCTTGATACTATTATCAATTAATAGTATTGATTGTCTATTGTATTTAGGGTATCATCGGTTGATAACATTGATTAAATTAATTATTTTTATATATTATGTAATGCACAGATACCTATTGTTGTCCTCCCAACCCTCCCCCCCTCTCCTCCTTTCTTTTTGATGATGCTTTTGTCCCACGATTGAATTGTGTCCACATTTATCGCAGTAATTGCTTGCTTATTAATATTATGGTACTTGTATTGCCTTGATTCACTTGAAATGATCATCAAATAGATATATTTAATCCTATTTATGATGTTGTTATTCTTCCATACATTAGGATGCGGGTCTGTTGTAAATAGGCATTATTAAAATTTCTCGGTGGATAAATAAGTTGTTTAAAAGATATTCCGACTGATCTGAGATTCGATGCATTCTTTGTTAGCGCCTAACTTTAGCCAGTAATTTAAAATGTAGATAATTAGTGAATATAACAATGTTATATTTTTTTGTTATGGATAAAACCAAGAATACATAAGAGCAATTGGATGCCTACGAATCATTAGAGATGTCTAACTAATTTTTTGTAGGATTCTATTTCGTTTGAAAGGTAATTTAGATGTAATCTTCCGCTATGTTAGTAGTCATATTTAAGTTTAGCCATTGCTTAATAAACAGTTTGTTTTACATTTTTCGTTTTTCTATACAATCGTATATCACCTAAAATTCAGGGAAACAGAAGATCGAATTAATAATTATTCAACAAATTATTTAAGTATGTATACGAAACTGATACTAATATATAGATGAGTATGTTGTGTGGATACCTAAATTTTTCTCTGGCCATGATTCGCAAACATATGTGTACACAAATTTAAGAAAAGTTGTCACATGTTAACAGTTAAAATATGTGATTAATAAATGTAGAGGGAGATTGGCGATTAGGAGAACGTTATAATATTTTTACTGTTGGAAGTATATTTGACTAAACTTAATGATGATTAGATTTAGAAAGTCTGTTCAGAACATTAAAAAGGCTATCAGTGTCTTTTGACAGTGACCTCTATTTATTTACTAAAATATGGGGTTAATAAATAATGTTGAAATATATTCTGACTTCATAATTATAGACATTTAATATACAGGGTGTTCATTAAGTTGCACTACACTTGAACACGGCGAATTTCGTTATCAATTGATGTTACAAGTGATGTCTATATTTCCGAAAATGACGCAGTAATAGGAGTCTTCAACCATAATCAGCGTCTTTCTAGTCTTTCAGCCATTCACAAGACAGTAAAACTCAATCTCACTGGATGTGGTATTTTAATTTAAGGTGTGTAATTGTTTAGTGTACCTTCAGTTTGCGAGTAAAAATGAAATGAACGATTGAACAGAGGAATTTGATTTTAGAAATAATGGAAAATACACATTAAAGTTAAACATTCAACAAGGATATACTCAACGTTTCCCAAAAAGTGTTCATTACCACATAGGACATCCGTGTATGCATTAATTGAAAATTTTTGTGACACTGGCTCAGTACATGATTATCCCAGAGAAGGAATACCGGAAGTTCTTGATGAAGTGAAATTGGAGCACGTTTTCGACACGATGGTAAGATCTCGAAAAAAATCTGTGCGTTGGTTGGCCATTTTCAGCACCTGCTGTAGAATGGTGTTTATGGAAAACTAGTAATTATGCTCTCCTGTATGTTTCATTTGTATTAATTACTATTTCAGACAGTTTTTCTTTGTAATAAACTTTGTAATAACATTTTTAATAAAATTTAGTACATTATTTTTTACTATTTTAACTATTTTAACTAAGTGTAGTGCAACTTAATAAATACCCCGTAGTTAAGTTTTTTTCATTATTAATATACTTAAAACAAAGTAGTTGGATTCATGCAATGTGAAGAAAATTTAATTATTTTAAATTCAGAAAAGCCATGTTTACTGTATTTGGGATATTTTCAGTTAATATTATATTGATCATATTGGGTTCTATACCTATAATGCTGAACTTTTTCAAAAATACCATTTAGAGTGTCATATGTGTGCAAGAAGACTATAATAGTATTGGTCAGTGTCACTTGAAGATTTATAGCCACATAAACCGCTAAATAGGATATTTATCTGGGTTAGGTAATTAAAGTATCGGAGCATAGATAAAGATTACATTTGTATAATGAAATATATGTATATATACAGTTTGCAGTGAAAAGTTAGAATTTGAATTATAGCACATAACTTAACAAATTAGTAAGTTTTATATAAGATTGTATAACAATTTTAGTATAAAATAATTGCCTGTCTTTTCAAATGTCTTTTATATGTATTCATAAAAATACAAGATCTGTAAAATATCTCAAAAATATTAATTAATATAATTAGTTTATACGTTATCTAAAATAAATTAGTATAACAACGCAAATTGATTATTAAAAGTCAATTAGCCAAGAAAATTATTCATAGCGATGTTACTAACTTGATTGAAATATAAAATCAAAATCTGTTAAATATTTACACATTAAACAACCACCTCAATTGATATGGACTAGGGCAGAGACAGATTCCACATCTAATGTTATTAACCTAAACTGCAGCTGAGGGTCCATAGTCCCACATCAATGTTTAGTTATATTTTCTTCTCTTTTTTATTATAAATATCAGTTGTTACACGTGTTTTCTTTATGATTCGGCTTGTCCCGAATTATTCTTCCACAGGTTTGTCTTGCCATCTTATCAGACCATCCCTGTTTTACATTTAGTACAAGCTATGTTTGGATTGTACATTTGTTTTAATAAATAATATTTGTGGTTTGATGATAACTCATTCCTTTTGTTTGACTTTTCTGGATAGTCAATCCTGTTGGTTTTTCCTTTAAACCATCCTGATATTATTATGAAATTTTGTTTCTTATTTGACAGTCGCTTTGATAATTTCTGGTTCTACTGTTTATTTATATTTTTGATTTGTTTTGTGGTGGTGTTGAGGATTTGAATAGAATGTGATCATTTACTATCTAAATATTTGGATAAAATATAAATAGTGAACTTTTCGATGTTTTTTGTCGTTAAATCATAAAAGTTATTTTATTAATATATTTAATACATAAAATCTGATACTTACAAACAATTTTTTAAAATATATTTTGTTTGTTTGGTTTTGTCTTTTTAAAACTCAATGTTAAGACTTAATATTTTAAATTATTCATTATACTAATTTAGTTGGTTTTAAATTAGTCTTAATTCATATAACTATTGTTCATGTATTTAAATTCCTAATAAAATTAATTAGTTCATATTTTATAAATTAATCCGATTTAAATAAAATATTTTCTTTTTAAAATGTTGTCGATTCTTTATTGTCAGTTGTTAGTATCAAAGATATTTGTAACACAATCATTTGTTAACATTTTGAAATGTATTTATGTATAGTAGTTTGAATCAAGTGACGAACATTTAAGGACAAAATAAAACTCAGTTGTTTATCAGTTTGGCATTTTATATAAAAATAAACTTCAGAGCATAAATAGTATAAAATTAATTTATATCGTTACATTAAAATTGAATATTAGAAAAATTAGTAACGATCGTTTTTTTAAATAATTAAAAATGGACGTGAAAATTATTTGCCCTTAATATTATATACGATGAAAGTAAATAATGATTAATTTTTTTATAATAATTACTATAAATTGAGTAATGAATAATATAGGCTGTTGTCGATTGTTTTAGATGTGGGATGATAATTATCATCCCATTATAATGGATGATTTGTGTCTTTAAATATTTATAATATACGCCTTCCTCAATAAAATCTGTTGTCTAGCAGTAGCCCTATTCAATTTGTCATATATAGAATATATAAATATATAAACATATTTAGTTTGTTTTAAAGTTAGGTTCCTATATTTAACATGCCATTATATATTTTATTAAACAATTTTTAAAATGTATACAATGTTTACGGCATTTTTTATTAACTTTTTAGTTTTAGGTATCCAATTCAACTCATGAATTTTAAATTTGCAGATATAAAAGCCAGAGGTGCTGTATTATAATATTTTAATAATATAACTACATAATGTTTTGTAAATCTATTTTAAAATCTTTTAAAAAGAATTTTTGTTTAAAGAATTATTTCATTCACTGAAGTGTATATATAGTATTTCAACTATTAATATAACCGTGAATTTGCCTTGCTTCCCAAATTTTAATACAATGATTATAACTGTACTATAAATATGCAATAATTTAGTAGCTAGAAATGATAATGTTTAACATGTCTTTAAAGTCTGAGAAAATAGCTTCACTAAAACCTTTTTTATCAAATATATCCCGCTGTACGTCTATAACTAACGTGTTTGTCTACTCACAACGATGAACGCTTCCTTTTAAGCATAGCCCGCAAGCAGTCGAAATCGTTTGCATGATTTTATTAATTATACCAAGCAGCAACAGCTTCTCTATATCAACAGCTGACAACTCGCCGCGCCACTCTGTAATTTGAAAATGTTTCTCGACGTTACATTTGTTTCATAGTAATTCTAGTAAAACAGATTTCTTCCCCGTTTAAGCTCTTCACACACTTGGAAAACGATAGCCAACGGATATAATCTTTTCCAATACAGATTTATTTGATTACTTTTTTAACAAAATACCCTTTACTGAGGCTTTTCACTTTTTATGATAGTATGACGATTAGTTCCAAAACTGACATGTTCTTCTGATAATTTTTCTGACAAATTATTTGTTGCAAAAAGCTAAATGTCAGTTTAACTAATTACTATGCATTTGTGGCTGTACATAAATTTAGATAATTTACATGCATATAATATAGTACATTTTATTACTATTTTATATTACACAATATTACTCAAACTTAGAGTATCAAGTGATTTCAAATATAGAACGATAATTGATACGATTAAGCAAATCAATGGTTGCTAAGGTAAATAGTTTATTTGAAAGAATTTTATTTATCAATGAATTGAAATAAACTACAAAACTGTATTATCTATAAATTGTTTATAATTAACGTACTGCATTAAATATTGCTAGTAAAATAAAGCCTAATTTTATACACCAGTAAAAATAACATGAATGTAAAGTAATTGACGTCCAACAAATTGAGATTTTTAACTTTTGAAAAATCCTAGTTTTGGGACCTAATAAAATATTTCAATACTGGAATGATAATTTTTAAATGATACGATCAGGTATAGGTATCCCATATTTTACAAATAGAGATAGACGAACATGAAGATAAATATATGAAAGAATATGATGATGATGACGAAGATATCGAGAGAGAAGATTTTGTACAAATGGAAGTGGAAATAGAAGAAGAGGATCAGGCTGAGGAATTACAACAAGGACAAAATTTAGTAGGACAAACATTTTTGTCCTATATTCTATATATTACATTTTATAACAAACTACATTTCAATAGGTAAAATGTTCAGCACCCATGTTATAATTATAAGTATTGAACCGAAATTAATCAAGAGATTCAAAATATTAGTATTTTAAGTAGTTATATCTCCCGCCCTTCCATTTTTAAATAATTGATATTTTTTGGTGATATGTGAACTGATTAGAATACTACAAAAAATAAGATGTAAAGCACACTTTTATGTTTTTAAAGTGAAAATGATTATTTATAGATAATCATAGATTATTATCAAGCACATACATGCAACTCACTGCATTGTGCAGTTTAGAGTTGGGGTGACTTTTCGATCGATATCCTAACAATAAATTTTTATTTGAAGTGATATTTATATAATTCTAGGTGCCAAGACATTTCCTTCCTAATAAAAAGACTAAGTTATTGATCTAATTTTGTTTTGAATAAATCAGAAAAATAATAAAGATAAGAAAAAGCTCTTGTCTATAGTTTCGACAGAACTTTGAAAACAAGATATGACTTAGGCATTCTAAACTTTACCTAATAATTTTGTACCTAGTTATAATGGATCCGATAATAAACATCACACTATAGTCATTTACAGAATACAAATACTTCATATAGACATTTTTTTAAATATGGGAAAAGGATAAGGAGCTGTGTTTCCTTCATACTTTTCGTTTTTATGTTGTTGATTCGAATTCTAAGAATAGCACTATTAAGAAAACACCCGTTACTAAGTCAACGAGTGAAGTCTACTGCGGCGTATTTAGCGTGGAGTGCAGAAGTGTTAAGATAGTATCCCAGCTTTGTTATGCAAAAATATTGTGCTTAAAAACTGTTCTGGCGTCACAATAAATATAATAAATCATAGCGCACTAGCTTAGCACCGAGTATAAATTTTGCAAATTTACATTAGTTCTAAATAAAAATTATTTATTATGCAATAAATTATTAAAAAATATCACGAATGTTCAAAAGAAATACAAATTTAACACAAACATATTTTATATAATATGATAGTGTGATACGAGCCTGCCGTAATGCTTAGAAACTTCTTCGTGTCAATCGACTGAGCTCCAGTTCAATGTTCTTAACTAGCTCCATATATAAAGCGAAACATGTCTGGAGTGTTGGTTTACAGCAATGGTCAAAATAAAGTTTAATTTAATAAATATATGTATAATGCATATACTAGAATATAATTGATTTGGAACCATCAGGCAAAATCAGCTCACCAAACAGAAAGAAAAGAGATAAATTATAAATAATAAAATATAAACCAAAAGAAAGAGTAACTATTAATATAAGAAAGAAAACCGACAAAAAAGATACACAAAAGGTAAAGGAGAGGAAATTATATAACTGTAAAAAACAAGAGTATAACTTCCTAGAAAAAACTCAATATAACCAGCCAAAAAGAGACCAATACCTAAAGTGAAAGAATAATGTAGGAATTCCACCAAATAATACTTGTACACAGGCCTATTATGTAAATGAGAGGATGTTAAGTCATGCCTGTAGTGGTTATATGTTAACTGAAGCAATCATCCAGGGCACAAAACCAAAACGGGCCAAAAGTAGAAACAGACTTTAAAGAGATACAGAAGCAAATTAATTAGGTGCGGTACTTAGGACCCTCAGCGGCAGCGGCGTGTTTAACCGGTTTGATAGTGCGCTGCCTTCACACTTTCCTTATTCTATAACTACTGATCAGGATAGTAAAAAAGCATATAGGCTTAACGGGAGTTTAGAAAAGAATTAAAATTAAATTTAGAAATAAGGCTATCATTACATATATATCAATCTATGGTGTATTTGGTATATATGCAACATAATGACCACTTGAAATGAATGAACCACTGTGGCAATACTTACGATAAATGCTCACATTCAATACTTATAAATTGTTTAATATCGCAACTATCATAACGCCATTTCTGGAATATTCTTTATAAGCATATAAGCAGAACATTAATTATAACATCCTGTATAAACATAACAACTATAATTTCATGCTTTAATACTCCGTGCATGAAAATTTAGAAATAACCTTCCCTAGTTACACGTTTTTTCACCAATTATATTTTTGACAAACCTACTGACATACCAATTTTTACTATAACTTTTAGAAGTTGTATTTGGATTATCTAATCAATTGAATAGGCTTCTATAATAAATTAAATTCCCGAGCTCTGTGACATACTACGTGGATAGAATTGTAATTATTCTTTAATCCAAAACTTATAATAACAGTTTGGTTCGATGTAAACAGATGTAATCGATTTTAAATGAGATTATCAATTATTTCATTCTATTAAATTATTAAATATCTATGGTCGATAAACCTGATATAGGTAAACAAACACAAAGCATATATATAGTTTCGCCCAGCTATAGCTACGTATTATTACGAACGCGCTGGCAAAGATTGACATCCGCGGTAGACTTACAATACTGACTAGTCCACAGCAACCATACTTATCCCAGTCACGTATCTGCGGCCGCAGGTAGCGGTAGAAGGCGTGCTCCAGTCCCAGGAACAGAGTACAGATGAATATTCCCCCGACGAGCAGGATAAATGCACTGATGAAATTCTTGACACCCAGAGTTTTATTGCTGTTACCCAATTCGCCATCTCCCTTACACGCACCTGTCAGCCAGAACTTCTTCCAACGCTGAAGTTTACCTGAGGATAAAAAATGTAATAATAAAGTTGCTTTGAATGAAATATTATATGTATATAAACAGCATTGATTTAAAAAAGTTGGAATGAATTATTTAACCAAGAGAAAGAGGAGACTTAATTCCTATCTTTCATGGTCTGTATGATTGGTGTTACCGATTATATTTGCATTTTTTACTTGTCATTATGCTGCATTCCATTACAACTATATTAGAAACACAAATAGTTAATGGATAGCAATCTAGAGAAACGTTCACCACAGATATAATATTTTAGTAGTATTTACTAATTTCCATTACTTATAATCAACGAAAGCGACAAGAGGAAAGTATAAATTTGAATAAAACTTATTAAATCTCAAAAACGGAAATTTAATATATTTACATGCTTACTATGTGTTAAATTCAACTCTATAGCTCAGCATTGCTTAACTATTAAGTTCAATCTGTTTATTCTATTCAAATTATTTTCCTTTTTTACTGTTTTACCTTCAAAGTACTTAAACTCCCTATTATAAGTGTATTTGCATATCAACCTATTTCCACCCGAATGTAATTGCTTTCCAATAAACAAGAAAAGGGTCGAGCTTCTGCCTATTTGAAACATGCTCACATATTTATCTCGATTTTTGATATTATTGGCACATAGAAAATGAAACCCTTACAGCTTGTAAAAATAGTATACAACCCATATATTTTTTTCACAAAAATACTCAATAAAAATATTTTGTTAATATTTTAATTTTTTTGCTGTTGTCTTGTCGTAAAATGAAACACAGTTTTTGGTTATTCAATCTATGAGAAATATTTCGCTTGAATATTTAGAGTGAATTATTTTTTATTAATTATTATTTATACTGATTTATTGGTTTTGGCATGACAAATTAAAAAAAACACGATTTACTTTATTTTCATATTTTACATCTATTTATTCAAACACGATTAACATTAAATTAGGTTTGACTAGTTAAAAATTGCAGTAATTTCTTTAATTGGTATTAAGATTTTACTAGACAATAAATAGTTACTAAATGTAGACAGCAGCGGTTGATTAATTTTAAATGTTAGAAGTTTGTTTTTGTTTTAAAATTTGAAAAAATATGTTGAACTGTTTTTCACAAATTCTATAATTTTAACATTTAAAAACGTTTAAAAATGAATATTTTCAGTTTATTATATATTAAATTAAGTGTTTAAGTTAACTTTTTACATTAAAATAGTTAAATTAATAAAACAATATATTTCATTTTTAATGTATTTGTGTTTACTTTCACCGGAAGTATTTATGTTCAATACACTTTGATTGACATGCACACTAACAATAAGAATTGTTTATAAGCTAAATACTGTTTCATTATAAATAAAAAAAATTAATATTAAATCATTAAAAAAATTTGTTTCATTTATCTTAATCAAATTAATGTTTTTTTACTAAATTTGTCTCGTAATTAAAATACTTTGGAAATGGTAATAATAAACAGCTATATAATATAACTTTCTCTTTATATAAATGTACATATCATTTACAAACAAATTGCTAATACCTAATTATTAACAAATAAAAAAATTAAAAAAAGTGGGTGATATATAATATTATTCTGCAGTTTTACATTTTGAATATAAATATAATACACAGTAGAAGATAATAATTATACTATGCATAATAAACAAGAGCTCATATAAATTGAAAAAGCTAAATAAATTTTTGTTATTGGAATGTGCAGTATATAAAAATATTGTGAATTGTTCTGGCCCAGCGTGCCTATAGTACCAAAAGGACTTCTGGCCTATCGGCTACGCTGAACACGACAACGTGCGAAAACTGGACAGATACAAGAGTGAGTGCATACCAACTTAGATATGCTATAATTACTGCTTATTAAGGAAATCATTTGGTAATAGTATTATTTAAGTTAAAAATATTGATAAACCATTTATTACTTCATTGTAACAAAAGTTTTTAAAAGTTTTTGAAATGACTGTGATCTTAAAGGATCGGTAATAAATTAGATTAAAAAAATAAAAACATAAAATTACCACAACTATTGTTTCGGTTTATTGTCAAATAATTTTCAAGGAGATAATAAATAAATAAATAAATAAAAACAACATTACTTTAATTGTAGAATTTAAAATCTATGATATTATCACTATAAAACAGTTTCCATTGATATCCACAGGGCATCGATGGTTTATAGAGACCATTTTTTGTTGAAATACTCCGATGATGAATAGTGTTATTGATGATATTATATTTAATGTTATGTAATATATGTCCTTTTGTGTTTTTATTTAATCAAATCTTATTTTTTCTCCAAAAAAAAAAATATATATATTTATATATTACAATATTTTAATCAAATTTTACTCAACAATAACTGCACGAAGGGAGAAAGCAGCCAGCCTAGAATATATATATAATTATTCCAGAAATGCGCGCTTATGTTTTTCTACCACTTTTAACATTTCATGGGACGTTTTAACATATAAAAAAATAATAGCCTAATGAAATTCTTTCCTTTGCATAAAATTGTACCTCACTATATTCAGATTTTTTTCTTCTATCTGTTAAGTTTTAAGAGTATTTTTTTATATCTGACACTCTGTTAAAGAATATTATATTTCTTATAAATATTGTAATGCAAGACTTCTACTCAATCAAAAAAATAACAGTTTAATCAGAACTATGGTATCAAATCTATATTTTACTGCCAGGTTTTTTCCATAAAAATTCAGTCACTGAACTGAAAATATAGAAGTTTGCAATCTAAATCAATATTTTGAAGTAAAATCAGTATTCATGAAAACTCACTAACTGAGGTGAAGCCAATAAAACCCACTAGAATATGTTGAGTCCTGTTATGTAAACCTTGAAAGATTTAATAAAATCATAAATAAATTTTTACGATAACGCATTTTCTTTTGCTGGCAAATCTCCCTATTATTTCAAATTAAATAAATGTTGAAGTGAAGATCAAGCACTTCTATGTGTGTGTACTGAGACGCACCACTCTTCTGATAGTGCAGAATACGGCCGTTGAACTTCTCGAGCCAACGTGAGCCTCGCTGAAAGGCGACTCCATAGCCTGTTCGGGCGTACCAGTTGCCGACCGTGAGCAGCTTGCAGTCCTCGTCCCTGGCTGCCATGTAAGCCAGAACATTCGCGTCATAAATGAAGGCGTCTATCTCTCTGCGGAATTAGCATTCAAGAAAAAGGAAATTTATTGCACATTGATTTTCTCTATTATTTATATTCTAATAAGTCCAAATCTATTTAGTTATATTAAAAGCATTTATTTATACATATACAAATATATATATTTGACTAAAGTGGAATCATGCATTTGATTAAAATATTAGACACTTGTTGAAATTTAGGGCACAAGGGCACTTATTGATATTTACATAAATGGTACTGTCGTGAAATGCGCTAAGTAAAATGACTAATGAATACCGAAAATTTGATGTAGACGAACAAATAGTTGGCCGGACAAAAAGACACCTTTACATAGGCGAATTCGATATAAGCAAACTCGATTACATATAACAGATAGGGGGGGGGTTGGGGGAATCGGGACATTTGAAAAACCTTGATATAGTCGAGTTCTACTACATATACGTATCACGAATACGTGAAAAAATTACTGTATTATTAGAGAAAAAAATGATTCAATCAAACCAACTTAGTAATTAATACTGTTTTTAATCTGATGCAATATTTTCGAAAATGAAAATAAATATATATAAAAAATGCTAAATAAGCTATTATTAGTGATTCGATGTTATTTATACATTGAATTCAAAAAGAGAAAGACGTGCACACACCCTGCTTTCAGTACTTGAATTCCTTCCTCCACAGTAGACTTCTTATAATTTCTCATGTAGGCGGCCATGTCGGGGTAGTTTATTTTTATATTCTCCTCTGTGGCGCCACTCGGGATGGTTGCAAAGCGGAACGGGGGTTTGTGGTTTGTCGGATTAGTCAACTAGATCAAATTATAAATCAAAAGGGCGTATAATTTATTATTTTTTAAAGATACATGCTTAATATTTAAAATATATTATAGTAAATATCTTACAAGAAATTGTTAAAATTTTACTAAATAAAGATATATACTCGTGATAACATTTTTTATGGATTAATAGTTAAACTACGGTAAAGGTTGGAGGTCTATCTGGAAAACTAACATATCAATTTTGACACAGTTTACAGAATCTTTTTCTTTCGGAGAGAGAGCTGCTATTTTCAAACGTTTTTAAGATAGTGTAGTTGTTTTAATCCTCTATCATCGCATTCTTAACGACCAACCTTAAGGCAAACTATTATATTTGTCTATAAAAGTACATAATTCTGGCATTCAAAATATTTATTCACCAGTAAAAATGTCAACTAGGTCGCCAAAGTTAATTTTGTTCAAATTTAATATTAAAAAATCCACTGTTAATTTTGCAATATAGATATTTATAAACTTTCAAAGAATTCAAACATTCAAGAATGGTGTCATTCGCAATAATATAAATATATTTTCAATCGGCATAACCTACGTCAACTTATATATGGCATTAATTGTGTATCTCACTTAAATGTATGATATTGTAGTGGACCAGCATGACACAAATCCATAGTTTCGAGAGATATAATATTCGAATAACTGTTTCTTAATAATAACATCATCTAAATTATACTCAAAAAAACAACGAGTGAAATTCTTTGAAGTCAATATTTCCTCTTCTAAACAGTTAGATCATATTGCAGAACCTTTAAAACTGTTAGCAATTAACAGACGACATGTTGATTAAAAATAATTAATGATTGTATTTGATTTGGAACTATAGTGAAGATTATAGACGGTGCGACACTGATGTTCTCGTAAGAATTATGTGTGTACGACGTCATTTAACTGTCAGTCAGTGACTATCACCTGACAGTGTTGAAGGTTTGGACTTCTCGTCAGGAATTCGATTTCTAAAGGTTAAGATGATGGATGGGCTATGTGCCCGCAATTCACCCAAAAAAGATTCGAATGAAAATTTCACTCCCGCTCCGAAAAATATACATAATTCACAGATCATATTTCACAACTCTATAATTAACTAACTTCGCTGGGGATTTCAAATGCCCCCTCACAACGGTAGACCCATTTAATACATCTATATATAGCAACTCAACATGGTTAACCTATACGACTAACAACTTACATAACATACGTATTTCTAGGTGCATATTACGATTGTATAATGTTAAAAAGATACGGCAATCAGGTTTCATTGCTGATATTTAACTTTTGAATTTTTCTTTGAATTTTTTAAACAAATTCAAACAACATAGTTTTAGCACCATTTAGTACCATAGGCATGTATTTGATATATAAAAAAATGACGTCAATACCAATTGCATGCACACAGTATCTGCGAAGCAATTTGATTTAATGGGCAGATAAGGTATCTTTTGTTACATCAGAGGAACACTGTAATAACCTCATAGACGAATCAAAACATATCAGCAATTTCACGCCAGAAGCACATGGCCAGACAAAAATAATTCGTATGCACACTTCTTTATACAGTAAAAAGTTTCACTATATCTTATACAATCCTTAATAAATTGCAAAAAATCTAAAATATTCATTTGTATACTTTACGAACTGAATAGATAGCCTATAATAGTAGGCTACGTAATATATGTAATGCTATATAATAGTGATGAATATATTATTCTCGTTAGATTATACCGATGAAAGCTAAATATTCGAAATAGATTTTTCTAAGTCAGTTTGAGAAAGTCAAACAATTTATACCAAGAATCAAACACTGGAAACCATGTAAGCTCTCATGATTCCTGTGCAATGAAAATAATCCAATATTGGCCTGCTATCGATTATGAAAATCAAGCAATTTTCTGGAAAATTTTGGAAGTTGACTAAAGTGTTGTTTTCCCTTCTAACTCCACATTAATGTGTCATACCATTTTCATATTGATGATTAATTAGTTCTTTATGAATGGATCGTGATAAAAATGGAAATCGTGTTAATTATGATATCTTTTATCTATCAGAAATATCTATTTGCAATGTATTCATCGATGTAAATATTTCATTTCAAAATATTATGTTAGCAGAGAACCCCCCCCCCCACTCCTACCCCCACCCCCCTTTTTTTTTTGGTATAAATAGAGACGACTAAGAAGTCTACTATTATCGAATTATTCCAGACTATTTAGTAAAAAGTATTTGTAACGATTAACAGTTGATTAATTATATGATTAGACTTAGTGTATAAAATATATAGAATCTATAAAAATATGTAATTAACTCGAGAATTGAATTAAAAGCTTTTAAAAAATTGAAAAAAGATGTAGATAAATTACACAACTATCTATATATTTGCACATTTTACGAAATTATACAAAACTAGGCTCGTATGTTGTAATACTTTTTATTATAAAAAGGAATGTGAATATATATATAACTTTTCTGCCTTATTTTGAAAAATAATTTCGATACATTTTTCCGTATTTATAACAGAGTTAAACAAAGTTTTCTTAGTTTTCGATATTATATTTATGCATAATTTATTGTAAGCTACATTTAAATTTTTTTTTATTATTATTATAATATTGGTTCTATATCTTCTATAACAGCAATATTACAACTGAAGAAAGATTAAATAAATCCTATACACTGTTTGAAATTCATATATATACTACATATATAGTAATGCTAAAAATGAATCTACCTTGTAATATGACAATCGTTGACATGATCAATAAATCTCTGAAAATTTGAGAATACACTCATTTTACACAGCATTTTTATATACATTATGTGTTATTATATGTTATATTTGAAAACAGTATCTACGTATTAACAATTAATATTTCTGGAAGTACTATTTTTTATAGACTTCATTTTTCACGATTCTAAATAGAGTTAAATGATTTATGTAAAATTATTATTATTGAGTGAAAACTACAAAGGAAAATAGTAATTTTCACTTATTAATATATTTAATAATGTATTGCAAATTTTAATTCTTCAATGTTCATTTTATATTAATTTTTTTTTATCAACTTTAATTAAAACTTTGTAATGATTAATTTATGCAACTAAACACTTAACATATATAATAATTAATATGTGAGACAATAATAAACACATGTTAATTAATCACTTTGGAATCATTTTGTAATTAATATGTTTGATTTTGTAATGTTAACAATGCCAGATTATAATACGTAAAATATTGGTTGACTGTCCCTTATCTAATTGTCGTATTCAAAGTAATGAATTAATTTTTCTTAACCCTTTCTATGATGGGAAAGAATATGCGCGATGTATGCGCGATTAATTAATCGCGATGTATGAGTGTTAACATGGAAAACAAGTATAGCAATTATAAGTTTAGAAAAAATATTCCAACAAAATCTGGCTAAACAGACTCCAAAACATGAGAAGTAATGTGCAAAAACTACTTGATCATTTTTATACCATATATCTTAATAAATGTATTTAGAAAAAGTTATCAAATATTATATTGTATTTTATGTTTTGTAACCAGAGCGATTATGTAAAATTTGTCAGAATGCGGAATCCACTCCCAAGACTAGATAATATTACATTCACTTAGAATTTGTTCCATGATGTATATGTATGTATATGTATATGTATATGTATATGTATAGATGTATATGTATATCCAAGATGTTCCATGTATATCAGATTGAAGACACCTGGTTTTCATTGCGAATCGTGTATTATATAGGTACCGCAAACGATTTCTTTTATATATGCTCGCTACATTAAATGTTAATAAAAATGTTGGCTGCTACACATGTAAAACATTTAGGCATCCTTTAGAAAATAATTTAATCCCTATATCGTTAGGTAAAAATTAAATTTGTAATAATAATAACAGTAATAATTATAAATAGTAAGGCTAGTCCTAAAATGTAACAATTACATTTACAACTCTTAATATGGCAACCTTGACCTGCGCGTACCACTTTTGAAAACGTTGCTACAGTAATTATGTAAAGCTATGCAGTAAAAAAAATTCAACAAAAATTACATCAAATATTTTTTACGATTAGGAATTTTTCATACAAATGAGAAAGACAGTAATTGTATATGTTTTGTCTGTCAACTGTTGCTCTTCTAAATTCAAATTCAAATTCAAAGTGTTTAATAAGTTCATAATCTCAAAATTGTAAACATCTTTTAACAGCATCCTAAAATGGTTTTTGTAAAATATATTTATTTAAATTTACTTCTAAATTCAATTCTCAAATAATAAAATGTTCACTTTACCCGCCAATCGTTAATTCCTTCAAGATCGTAAAAATTTTCTTTCGCAATCATGAAAGCTGCTAAATTAGCTGTATAACTGGCCAGAAAGACAAGAGCAAAGAGAGCCCAGATGTTAGCTAAAAAACGACTTGCGACTCCACGGGGATTATCAGCGTTCACAGCGGCACCAAACAGCATCGACCAAATAAGCCAAAGCGAGCGAAACAGGGAAAACTTGTGCTCTGGAATACACAAAAAAAGGGGGAGATGGGGCATACATGTTACATTTATTGATTTTTAATCATATAAATTTAAAAATATTAGTTATGATTTTTGTATTAATATTGAAGAGTCCCATGCATTCATGTTAATTACTCGCGTTTGTTAGACGAATTCTCTTGAGCTCGAAACATAGGCGAATATTGAAAATATTGAATAATTAAATCATTCTAATAGTAGATAAAGGGTTATCAACAATTTTAAAACAATAAATATGATAAAAATTATGCTGTATAAATCTAGCTGTATACATTAATCATTGATTTTATTTATAGTTTATAATTTTACACTAAAATATAAAAAATTGGAAATGTTACCATTGCATTGTTCATGAAATAAAATATAATGTAAAACAAATGTGATCTATGAATATGAATTAAATATCTTTACTTCGTTAAATAAACGTGCTCTTATATTATGATCAAATACTAAATACGCTCACCAAATACAGTTATTCAATAAGTGTGAATAGTTGGTGAACTACTGTCATTTTTAAATATAATTTATTGTATATAATTCCATTTATTTATAATCACGTCACTTTAATTGATTCGTTAGTACTGAAAAGTGACTAGACATTCAAATTGAAGTCATGAAGCCACAGTGCACATGCGTGTCCCACGCACAACTGACCACTGATGGCCACACTGCCCCTGTCCAGACCATGCGGACTCAACCACTCGTAGATGAAGAGAGCAGCACCACAGGCGTGTACACTGAAGAAGAGGATCAGGAACCAAGAGGCGTAGCTGTAGGGTTCTAAAGCGCGAGGTATGGAAGGAAAAACAGATCTATTACCATAGGGTTATATGCGCTCTACATTAGGTATTAAATATTGTAATGTAAACGAAGCTAGCGATGAGTTAAAACAATAATAGTGCTGCAGGTGTTCACAGGTTCACTACAATTGGTTCATTTCTATTTTGTTCGAACACTATTTAGAACAATTACAATAAGCCTACTAAGGTTCTGTAATTTATTTATAATCTTTCTATGGCATCTTTCCTACATCACAACATTATAGTTTTAACAATTTTATGTATTTCTTATTTTTGCGGCATTTTACACTATTCAAAGCCTCCGGAGTGTGCACATATTGCCAAAGAAGGATTGTTTACATGCATATGTTAGAATTAGATTTAACAAAACTTGATATATTAATATTTCAGTTAAGCATTTTTCTATATACATTTTCGTTGTAAGTTCCTATGCCGACATTGCATATAAAAATAATGTGAGCATATTAAATCTAAGTTAAATATGTGAGTTCTTAACAATTTTCCCAAATATAAAATATTTTACATAAATAAATTAATTCGGTTAGATGATTAACATTATATGTTTTATAGATTTTTATTTCAGAATAATGGTTTATATATTATAAAGAATAGAAATATTTTTTAAAGGCGGATAGATACCTTTGGGTAAGTAATACAATGAGTAAGTATTAAAACAGATTGGATAAGAGATACAATTTCGTATTAAATATGATCTATCTAAAATTTTCCATTTATTTTATGTTATAATAATTTAATAATAATTGTTTTTAAATATTTTAATTTAAAAATATTAATGAATTAAAAGCTAATATATATATATATACAATATAAGTAATTAAACTATGTAACAAGTGAATCAGAAGATTTGCATCCCAAGATATTTAGCACCAACCAGTTAGGATGAATATTGATGAGTGGGAAAATCGTTAATTTGAAGGTAGATTTTATGTAAATAATATGATGAATATAAATAGTAGATTTAAGAGAAATGGAACTGAAAATGTGGCGGATAAGTCTATTTGATTTGGAAGAGAATTTTTGAGATAATGGGAAAGCTATACTGATAAGACAGATCGTCAAGAAATTTTATGATTAGATTGCGAGAGATAATTTGATGAGCCTTCCGTGTGGATCAGGAAATTCGTTGCAATTAAAGCGGATGAAAGTGTGCTTTTCGATAAATGCTATTTTATTAGTAAACGTTTTGTGCTTACCACCCACACAGCCGAAAAACTTAGTTTAAAAATTGGTAGAAAATATGTCAACTAAGTTGATAATGCAAAAATATATAACGGAGTCTGATTCAGATGAGTTGAGTTTTGTTTAAGATAGGAAGTTTTACTATTTATGAAATATATAGCATCATAGTATGTTGGTCGGTAGAAGTATATCGCATTGCTTCTCTCTTTGATATTGAGTCATGCGACAAATATAATTAACTGTTTCTATAAGGCAATTTTTGTCTCGGAAACCTAATATAATCAACTGCCTTACCACATTAAAACGAATTTGTTTATTTAAACACTACTCATATAGTTAGGTCTACACTATTCACAGTTAGGACCACACTACTCACAGTTAGGACCACACTACTCATATTAGAACCACACTACTTATAGTATTTTTAGGATCCAACGCAACATGTTTGAATAATGGTTTTCTTATATGTAAGTCCAATAAACGAATTATGAATTTCAATAGTCCGCACAATACAAAATTGGTAGATGATGGTTACCCTGGCGGTCAATAGACTGTTACCATAATATTACAATGATATTTTACACCAACCAATTATACTTCTCGATCTATAAATACTTCAAATAATTAAAAAAAGAAACCTAATGCAGCCAAAATCAGTTTTCGAAGTATTACAGCTATTTACAATATTATGCATATATGACGTCATCAGATATTATAAAATATATAGTTCATTTTCGGGAAAATGATTATTAATCATCTAAATATCAAATGTATTTTGTATTTTGTATATAATAAATAATTATTTAGAAATAATAAATAATAAATACTATTTTTTAAATATTCAGTCGATACTAGAATTGATAATCTGTCAAAACGATATAAAACACTTCTTTATTATTTAACATAGCATTATATTTTCATATTTAATCAATATAATGCATTATTCATATTTTATTCATATTATGCTGATCCAATTGAGTGCCTATTTCAGAATTTAACGACACAATGAGAATTTTTAATATATTTCTTGGTTGCCGAAACTTTCGTTTTAAATGTATAGCTATAGACTTGAAGTGCGTCTTGCAAATATCTACTTTTTTAGGGAACCTATATGGGGCATTTATTGTATATGAACTTAATATAAAAAACAATCGGATAAATATATCCGAAGTATTAATATTCAATATGTACAACACACTCAATTTTTTGTTAGACACATATTACATTAACACTTATATAATGTTGTGTACTTCACTAAAAATTGATTTATGTTTAGCGTCGTTAGCTAATTTATAATCCACTCAAATTTTGACAACCCTAACAATATTCTTTTTACAAAGGTTCAACATTTTAATGTTATGCTGTAAATAATAAACATAAGTTTAAATAATTTGATTTTTTGCTAAAGTATCTACTGAACACGTTACATTTTTAATTTACTATTATTCTTATTATTCGTTATCTATAAATTTCTCTCTCTACCTGAATGGAACGTTCACAGAAGATAGAAACTTTTATTTATTTGCCGCATTAAATGCACCTATCAATAATGCAATCTCTGTTCCATTAAACAAAGTAGTTAATGATCTTTTAATATAATTAAATCGTAAAAATATTATTAGAATTATTGAAAATCAATACATTAAATCGACCAAGGCACTTTGCCAAACCCGCTGTGGGTATATAAGGTGGCAGGTAACGGAAATCCACAGAAAGGTTTCTGTGTGCTTTATAAATTGACTAATTACAAATCACCTTCTAAACAAAAAATGCTGAATAGTTCAGGTAGGGGTAATATAACGTTTGTTTAACAACAGAACTGACGCAAATTTATTTGGTAAATAAGGATTGAGTTCAATTATAGTTTTAAAGATAGTTTCATCTAACAGGGTGAATTATTGCGTTAAATTGATTCAAATTTAAAATTTAAATTCATAATTAGAATAAAATTAAAGTTTTTATAAAAAAAAGTGTTTGATTTAAAATTTAAATAGTAAAAATTTACGGTTGATAATTACGTGATTTAATTGAAACTTTACATACTATTCACAATATAATTATTTATTTTAATATTTAAGAATTCTCTATTTACTTCTTTAACCAGTCTGTTATTGTATATATTCTTGTTTAGTGTATTCCCCGGCTCTTGATCCATCTGAAATCCACTCTTGGAAAATGAGTGTCACGCTAGTCACTCTTGGAGAATGAGTGTCACGTTAGTTGGTTTCCTATTTAGTACGACTAGAAGAGTTAATACAACCCAATGTCAATTGTTTTTATACATGTGGCAAAAAGATCAGTTGCTAATATAGCCTACAATTGAAAAATACTTACAACTTATGTTAAAAATCAATAGTGTTAAATTAAAAAAAGATATACATTATATAAAAAAACTAAAGTATTAAATAAAATATATAAATTTATTAAATTCAAAGTAATGACAGTTTTGTTATTCCTGGTGGTTCATGATCAGTTTGAAAATGCATAATTTCTAGTTAAGGTTCAATATTCTATCAACTTAGCCTTCTTAAGAGTAAGTGAGAGCAGCTATTGATGTTCAGAATGAATTAAATTATAGTTATTGTAACTTGGGACTAGATTAAAGTTAACGACTTCATCCAACTCCCTGTACTCTGCAACATGAGTCCATCGAGTGATGTTATCCAACTGTGTGAATTTATTTCGCACCATGACATTTCGAAACTTTGTCAGGTGTATCCTTCTTTAAAAAATTGAAGATACTTAAACTTGCTATGACTTCCTTCTTATTCATTGAAATCAGTTAGAATAAAAAATGTATACAATTGTTAAAATGTTGTTTAACATTTTAAACTGTATATTTATAGAGTGGTGATGTAAATCTCTAATTGGATCAATTTAGTTAATGAATTATTTGTTAGAACCGGTGAACTTTATTTACACGCCGTGAGGGAACTGGGCACACAATGCACAACACATACGTGTGGTGAGGTTCTCGTGGTTTATTTATCCCCTTGGAAGCATTCGATATTAATTGTTTTCATATTTTTTTAAAACTATTTAAATGACCCATACTTTTATGATTTCATAATTATGCATATTCCGTTATAATAATATATATTAAATAGACAGAAAGGTTTATAGCGCTTTGCAAATGTTGTTCAACTTTTACGTAAAAAGAATAATTAACTTAATTAATTAATTAAACATTAAGCGTGTGTATAATACCAAATATATTTATTATATAGATAAACGCTATTTTTACATTGTCGTAAAAAATTAATTTATTTACATTCTTATAATGTGGTTTGAAATTAAATTAACGACTTTTTGCGATTATCGATAGATAGGTTTAACCTAAAATATATATAATCGGTAGTAAAAAATATTCTATTCTATTTATCTAAAATAATAGAGTTAGATGTAATAGCACTAAAACACAAACCGGGTGTTTAGTGTTAAACACACTAGTAACAAACAACTTCAGGTTGAGAACCCGTAAAGAAAGGGTTAAATGCGGAGGAAAATCCTGAGGAAATATCCGGAGGAAAAACCAGCGGAATAAATAACTAGTTTTCAAGATTGGCATTGAAACAAGTAACAAAGATAAACAAACAATTTCAATTTAAAGAATATAATAATTACTTAAAATTAGTTATAATTCTTTTATTTGTATATTTCAGAATTAATTTAAATGTTTACTTATTTTGACCGTTTTTATCGACATTCTAAAATCCCTCACATTTGTTTTTATTAATTAATTAGATTATTTTAAAATTTATTTTGTTTATTTTAGATACTTTTGTATTGACGACCTTGAAAAATAGGTTAAATTTCGTTCGGATTTGTCCTCCTTTTTTCCTCTGGATTTAAGTTACAACCGTATTTTCATCTAATAGTTAATATATACAATATATATAACATAATACACCACTCATTTTGATTATATTCAAATTACTAATATATTATAATCAATATTAAGAAATACTAATATGGAATAAAGGTATTTAATCTATTATATTTAATAGTAGGAATAATTAAAGGCATCACAATTCATACTCATCAAAACCTAAGATTTATAAAAGCGAAATGGCGTAAAATGTATAACAAAATAGACCATAGTATATTGGATGGTACATATTGCTGAAATATGTGATTTATTTTTATTATTGATGAATACAAACATATTTATATAAAACAAAGTTTACCCCACTTAGTATTTAGTCACACAATCATCAATATACCCTGTCATACATTATTTTACATAAGTTTAATCAAATACACAGCAATAACAGTTATACATAGGTATATAATATTTTTGCCGTGTATTTGAAAAATATAAATCACCTGATCTTCAATAAATATTTAAATTAACCTTTCATACGTGGACATACTTTTTAGGGTTTGCTACGTGGAGGGGGGTATTTTACCCCCCTGGAAAACCAAACTTCCTATCATCCGATTAAGCTAAAATTTGGTATACAGATACCTCCTAAAGACTTGTTGAGCGATTTTAATTTTCAAAACAAATTATCAATTGGTATCAATG
This sequence comes from Coelogynopora nodosa, assembly GCA_034780555.1. NCBI lineage: Eukaryota > Metazoa > Platyhelminthes > Proseriata > Coelogynoporidae > Coelogynopora > Coelogynopora nodosa. The sequence goes on along the minus strand of JAUZND010014407.1, from coordinate 161 downwards.
TTATGACCTGATTATGTCATAAACTCCAGTTAGGAAAACTATAGGAAAATAACCAAATATGCTATATATTTACCAATAAATGCCATAACTTTTATTCGATGCAACCAATTGACTTGATTCTTTTTGCATCTGATTCCAGATCACGAGATCTATATTTGTTG
>JAUZND010014396.1:0-25598 GCA_034780555.1 Coelogynopora nodosa | reverse complement strand
CACAAATGTGGACCAATCACAAATGTGGACCAATCACAAATGTGGACCAATCACAAATGTGGACCAATCACAAATGTAAACCAATCACAAATGTGGACCAATCACAAATGTGGATCAATCACAAATGTGGACCAATCACAAATGTAAACCAATCACAAATGTGGACTGATCACAAATGTAAACCAATCACAAATGTAAACCAATCACAAATGTGGACCAATCACAAATGTAATGTATAATTTGACTTCTCAAAGTTATACTAAAGCGCTTTCGATATTATTTTATCTCTTCAGTAGTGTGGAACTTAATTGTATATTTACTTGATAATAGTTTAAATAGCTGGACAATTTGAACACAACAATAACATTTATTCAAAACTATATATATATAAATGAGCAATACGCAACATATTTCATCAAATTCAACACATTGCTGTAGAAATATTTAGTATATAAATATTCTACCCTCCTTGGTAAATTTAAAACAATTATATTAACATCAATTTTGAAAATATTAACTGAAGGAAACTAAAAAAATATGAATGCTAAATACGTGACTGTTGTCATTTTAAACAGTATAAGTAAATCAAAACTGGTGGAAATAATTATTCTTTATGTAAATGAATTATTTATATTTTGTTTATTATTACGATGTGAAGCGCTAAGATGTATATTTATTACAGGATTTGTTCAGTACTATGTTATATTTTGAAGCATAATTCACTGTAAAAGTTATACAATGATTAATATACTGATACATTTATCTTGTGGCGTAAATTAAATGCAATTTAATCAGTCATTTATTGACTTAATTATAGTTATTTAATATTACAAGATCATGTTTCAGCAAGCAGATAACAGTGCTTTTGTGATTATAGAATTCTTCTGCATTTTGATATAGTTATTTTAATTAATATGGAATATTTTGTTCTTCAAAATGAACCCAACTGAACTGAAGAAATAGTGCATTCAAATTTGAGTTCTACTTAATTGACTTTTTTCTATAGTCAAATTAATTAAAATCCTAGAGAAAAATTTTTTTTGAGACTCTGTCTCAACCTGCATATTAAATGACACAAAAAGTGAATAAAGAAGCTATGTAAAAAAATGCCCCCTTACTATTTTTTGTGATCAGGTTAACTATGTAGAATGAAACCATACAGTATCTTATATATTTCAGTGCATTTTTTTGTATAATAAAATGACAGTCAGATTATATAGTGACTACGTGACGATTCGTACATTTATGTTCTTTTATTTTTTTGATCTGTTTTTTGCATTAGTATTAAAGGGTAACATATATTTTATTCCGAGTTATTACTAATTATGATTGACTCGAATACAACTATAAACTAGAAAGAAAACTAAAAAATTGAAATTGTACAGGGAATAATTATTAATTATTCTGATTGTCAAGTAAAAACGCTCATAGATATAAAAGGAAATATAATGATCTCCAGAGCTACAAATAAATGTCTTTTGCTGTACAATAATAACTTATTAAATAATTAAATATTAGTATTATAAGTTTACATTTTTATTTGATTTATTTCGTTTTTACACCTATAAAGGTCTATTTTTAATCAATACTTTTTGTCATCACATAACCAACTTTATTGGATTTCATTTGCAATTCTGTTCATTAGATATAAGTTGACGACGACTATGGTGGTTTAACCAACCATATCGGGGTTTAACCAACCATATCGGGGTTTAACCAACCATATCGGGGTTTAGCCAACCATATCGGGGTTTAACCAACCATATCGGGGTTTAACCAACCATATCGGGGTTTAATCAACCATATCGGGGTTTAGCCAACCATATCGGGGTTTAGCCAACCATATCGGGGTTAAATGTAAACACTTTGCTTATTCAATATTATTTATATTGTATATTTAATTTAATTTAATTATTTTTATTTTTTTTGTTATCGCGAACATAAATCCTATTTTATGAGAAAATGTTATAAATATATAATTACATAAAAACTGAACTATTAATAAGAAAATAAATTAATATAAATATTACATTTATATATTGTAGGATTGTAAATTTTCCTTTCAGTTTAAAAATTAATTTATTTAGGGTGGAGCTATTGAGAAATATTATTGGTGTTTTAATTTGTTGTAAGTTATTTTAATTTTAACATTCATACTTTCAAATCAAAAGAAGCCATCCATCTAAATACAAATCAAATCAGATTTTAAAAAAACGTAAAAACTCCACTTTCAATACCGCGACTGAAGTTAAATATATTAAAACAGAGTTAGCATTTATCTGTTAATCAACGCAACTAGACTATCAACAATTGATATTATCAATCTTTAATCCAATTTTTAAAGAGAAATCGTTACTTACCAGCACCGAACTTTGAGTAAGGGCGCAATAGTCGGTAACCATGCATTAGTGACTGATTGCCATGGTTACCGCTGGCTAGCATCGGACAAACCACAATTATTAGTTAGATCATAATGGTATATAATCAGATTATAATAAAATTCCATTCTAGAAGCTGTGAAATGAAATGAAATGAAATGTGATGTGAAGGATGAGTCGTAAACAACGGAAGAATGTTTTTCCGCAAATGTAATTTTGTTATTACTTCAACTGAATGTGTTTTTTTATCTCCTAAATAGATATTAATAAGTCGCAAATGTCATATATTTTAAAATTTACGTATTTATACATATTTGTAAATAACAAAGATTGATTCAGTTTGCAATTAGATAGCCCCACCACCAAAGAAATTGTAAATACTTTTGAATAAACGAACTTTTTTAAGGGTAATTTAGGAGGTTTGATTGAATTGCATATTCTGTTTTTTATAATTAACAAGAATGTTACCACAGTTCCAGTTCATTTAACTATTGTAAGAAAAATAGATATTGTATATTTTTTATCAGTAAATGAGCGGTTAAGATATCTCGTAATATATCACGTCTTCATAGAAGAAGCAGAAATAGAGGAGCTTTTTTAAACACATCCTATTAACTGTAAAGCGAATCTAATGACCCCTTATTTTCAATGATTAAAACGATTTTTGAAGATTTTCAAGAAAACAAATATTTCCAACGACTTCTTCAAAGTCTGTTTCAATATTAAATTTTAAATATTTTAAAATTCAATTTAAAATTTAAAAATATTAAATTTGTTTTGTACAATTCAATATGTTTCAAATAACTCGATTAAACATATACTTACTTTATGCCTAACACACATATTTATTATAAGTAGCCTACATACAATTGATTCGTTATGTACCTCATTGTATTGTCATTTAAAAATATTATCATTATCGTATTTACACAGAACTTTATACAGTTACATAATTTATATATTAGCATTTGAAAAAATTACTGTCATGACATTTAATCCAATAAAAATAGATTATTATAGATGTGTACTCATTTGTTGTATTAAAAACCCTTTTCTACTAATTCAAAAATCGGATTATTAAAAATTAAATTAATTCATGTCAAGTGTTACTTCAATAACTGTTTAAATGTAAGTTACATCAACAACAGCATTGCGCAATTTGTAGAATAATCTTTTTCAAGATGAAACACAATGCCTAGGCTTTGCTTTCCAACCTTTTCCAAATTTCTGAATAACTTATGTTATAAATGTATAGAGAGACTTTTTGAGAAAAGATAACTGTTTTTGGTTACAACTTCAATAGCTTATTGGTGGCCTTTGTTCAATAATAGAATTCAGGCGCTTTTCACATAACTGATCAGATGCTAGAGATAAGGATATGTTGTTGCCTTTTTATTATTATTTAGTTCCGTCCGGTAATTTGATATCCTTAGAATTAATTACGATGATTTGATGGGAATACAGTGGTTTTAGAGGATCTATACTGGCATCAATGTCTGGTTGGAGATGCCCATAGATAAATAGTTCAATGAACATTTGATCGATACTAGGTACTGCAAACGTAATTGTATATTGGGAAATTTACATTACTGGTTTTTCATTACTCTAACACACTTGGTGAGTTTAAGTTTGGTTTTAATCTTAGTTTTTAAACAGCCTTTTGTTTATGACGTCATCAATACTAAAACACATAATTTATGTAATCATTTGCTCTCGAAGTAACATATGACGTCATATAACATTTAATTTATGACGTAATCAATACCAAAATATATAATTTAATCATTTGCTCTCAAAGTAACATATGACGTCATATAACATATAATTTATGATGTCATCAATACTAAAACACATAATTTAATCATTTGCTCTCAAAGTAACATATGACATCATATAACATTTAATTTATGACGTAATCAATATTAAACTACATAATTTAATCAATTGCTCTCAAAGTAACATGTGACGTCATATAACATATAATTTATGACGTCATCAATACTAAAATATATAATTTAATCATTTGCTCTCAATGTAACATATCTATGTCGTTCAATTTATTTTGATCTTATTTTCAAATAAAAATATTAGTTTTGTCTTCTTCATTTGTATAATTAGTATGAGATCACTTTTATTCGCCATTCATGTTATTGTAACTGAACGGTTGTTGAAAGTAACACTTAACAATTGATTAAATTATAAAAAATAAATGTTATATTATATATAACCTCAGTGGACGATAGTTTACCATCAGCTTTGCCTTCATTGTTCAGGAAGGGGTTGACTTCGTTTCTCGATACGTGCTTCAGAACGGTTTTAGCAAGTTGATAGCATGCTGCTGTATTGAATTTATTAACATATTATCATCCATTCAAATTTTGATTTATATAATTTTCTATGTCGAAGTCTTATGACTATGTTTGTATAACAACTATCTTATATTTTAAATAAGTAAAATAAAATCGATGAATCGATATTTCAACCTCACATTCACGATTTGCTTATGATTGCTTAGCACACTGTTAAATGCATACTGAATTCAAAAGATTTAAAAATTGCGATAGCAGGGATTTTAAAAAAATATTTTAAAAACAAAGCTGGAATATTTATAAAATGCTGTATCCTACCGCAGATAATAAGATATGCATAAACAATGGGAATAAAGGCTTACACAAACAATATATTTCTATTTTGGTTTATAAATCTTTATTTTGACAAAGCCAAATATAGTGGCATGCATAATTTAGATGAATAACTCTTTCATGTTATTTTTAATTATCCGCTAAATGATATAAGTCAAATGTAAAACTATACTAATATAATAGGGATGCGCACAAAGCTAGATTTAACAAATACAAAAAAAGGGGAGTGATGACGTAGTCACAATATATAAATAGCTTCATTGTAATTGAAAAGTAGAAAAAGTAATCTTCTGTAGTCTTCAATGCATGCAGGACAGAATCACTATAAATGCATATATAGGTATAGTTTGCGTGTAAGAAAATGTGGATATTACTTCACTGGAATATATTTTTTTCTGTCAAAACCAACAATCATATTATGTATACCATAGTCCTTACACATATTATTTTATTATTATTTACACTTATTTAAAGGAATGTATAATATATCTGACTTGCTTAATAGCTAAGTTATGTACCTAATAGATTAGTAATGTATTACAATAACTGAAAAACGGTATTCATCAAAATTCGTAAATTGTACCCAAAACACAAAGCAGTTTTTAATAAAAACTGTAATGAAATATTATATCAAAACATATATCAAATTTCGTTTTCAACTGTTTGTCTATTTATTTAATCCTCGGGATATTTTAGAGAAATGAATATCTATTAATTTTGTCAAATATGTAAACTGTGATGCATTATGAAAGGCAACAAAATCAAAGAGATCAAATTAATTTTGATATCATTTTCAAAAAACTGTAACTTACAAAGCATACAATGTTTGGCCTGTCTATATACAGCACTGTTCAATTGAATATTTTACAGGTTCAAGTGGATCCCAATTTTCGTGAAAAGGTAAATATGTAAGTATAGGATAGCATCAGTTTTCTAATTCGAATGATTATATAATTATATCAAACGATGCAAAGTTACGATGCGATAGTATCAATAGGTGAGCGTATGTTTGCTCTTAGCTTTAAGTCTTAAGTCTTAAGTCTTAGCCTTAAGTTTAGTCTTAGTCTTAGCCTTAAAACCAACGAGTTACAACTTTGCGCGGTTTTAAGACGGTCATAAAACCTTTCTAAAACTTGCTAGCACACATTTTAATGTATAAAATGTTGGCGTTCTTTACATTATACTACTTCATATTTGTCAGCTTTATGTTTATTATTATGTGTCGTAGTAAACTTTTTTATAGAAAAAATGGTTCTTCTTTAAATTATAAAAAAAATAACAACGTGACATCTGGTTTTTAGGAAAATGCAGCCTTAATAATTTTATTCGAGTGAAGGCAAAACCCATATAAGCCTTCCTGAATAACACGGGAAGTGAATATATAGAAAAGTAAGTAATAACATGAAGCTATACTAGTTACAGTAAAATAATACAATTAAAACTAAGACTTCTGGAGCAAAATAAGATAAAGCTGCGGCAGACCTGAGTAAATTATGTGCAAAAAGACAGCTTAACAATTTATCGTGTGAAATCCTTAAAAAACTATAAAAGGATGGAAATTTATATTAATAGATTATTATTTTACACGAACATTTATACAACAGTTATTATGAATGCTGTACATTAGAATCAATTATATTTATTCAATAAAATTATACTATAATAACAATCAATAAATTTCAAAACCGAACTCAAACTCAATTCTTAGTTCTTTATTGTCTTTAGCTGCTGCCGTATAAAATAATAGAACAATTTAATTAGAAAAAATGGTGTTACTTTTAGGGCGGTATAAGGGCCAAAGAAAGTTTTAAGACCACATCCAAACTTTTTAAAAGTTTTATCAAACCGATTTTTAAAACTGTCTTAATAAAGCGAGTTTATATTCGGTTTTAAAGGTTGACAGTATTTATTTTTGAAAATGTAAAGTCAATAAAAGTTCTTATTATTATGTCTCTCAAAATGTCCATACATTCCGAGTGCTTCCAATGAAATGATATATAATTATATATTATATAAATGGTATAACTCTAACCCCAGAACTAGCTGCAATTGGGTTAATTATCAGAATAGTAATAATATATAATTTGTTAATGTCAATATTAATATTAACGATTTCGATATTTCCTAACATTACTTAATTCTTTGATTGTTTAATTATATTATTTATTCACAATTCTGATTTAAAATATTGGCGGGTATTGCTTTATATTGCTTTACACTGATTTACACTGATTTATATTGATTTATATTGATTTATATTGATTAAAGTTGATTAATATTTATTTATATTGAATTATATTGAATTATATTGATTTTATTGATTTGTATTGATTTAAATTGATTTATATTGATTTATATTGACTTATATTGATTTATATTGATTAATGTTGATTAATATTGATTTATATTGAATTATATTGATTTATATTGATTTATATTGATTTATATTGATTTATATTGATTTATATTGATTTATATTGATTTATATTGATTTATACTGAACAGTTTTTCTAATCAAATCTAACATGTCATTTATTCAAATATCAAACAATACACATAAATAATTTTTCTATAGTTACGTGTATATTTACAATGTTTAGCACTTTATATAACATAGCTATTATTTTTTATATATTCATGTTTTTAAAGATAATTGAGTTGATTATGTGAGAAAATACATGTATATTAAACAATTTTGTATGTAAACCGTTATGTATATATAAATTTAAAATACATTTTATGATGATTTACGTATCCCTTTTCTTTCCAGCACCGAAACATTAATATAGGTTAAAAAAGCAGTTTTTCTTTTAAATCAAAGCCAATTTTTTTATACAAAGCATGATTAAAAAAATTATATATTATACATAAAATGTGGCGAACACATTATTGGCGCGAGGTGTGGAGACAAAAAACATATATTATTGCCATTAAATAATTAATTTACAAAATCAATTTCAACAGTGGTAAGATTACAATGGTATCGGTACCCATGGAAACACCGAGATTGTCCGTTTTTATTAAACCCCACTTCCATAAATCTCTCATATTATTGATAGTAGCTACTGTAGGTTATAGACTTCTTATCAGATTATAGTAGACTGTTATTTTCTTTATATATATACATGTATAGTAACCTATATGCTGAAGCAGTGTCTTAATAGTTTATATACAATGATATAAACCATGCGTGTTTGATGTAAATGCCTTCTACACACCGCACTTCTAACAAAGATTAAAATAATTAATCGATAATGCTAAATATACAATACTCGCACTTGTGTAAATATGGGAAGGACTGAGCACCTGAGATCTCCCGGTTTCAAGTTCTACAAACCTGGAGACTATTTTAGCACCTTTATATGCGGTTGTCACTTAAATCCGGAGGAAACAACCGGAGGAATAAATAACTAGTTCTCAAGGTCGGCATTAATACAAGTAACACAGATAAACAAACAATTTTAATTTAAAGAATGTAAGAATTACTTAAATTTAGTTATAATTATTTTAATTGTATATTTTGAACATTTTTATCGACATTCTAAAATCCCTTACATTTGTTTTTATGAATTAATTTAATTGTTTTAAAATCTCTTTTGTTTATTTTAGATCATTTTGCATTGATGACCTTTAAAAATAGGTTAAATTGCCTTCGAAGTTGTCCTCCGGTTTTCCTCATGATTTAAGTTACAACCCCCCTTTATGCCCCCTCCCTAGCTGTAACCCCCACACCACGCTTCGTCGTACTGCTGCCTGGAAGACAAACCACTCTAGTTGTAACCTCCACAAGTATTCACAATTTATTCACAATTTTTAGATGTAAGTATGCAGCGCAAAAATTGTCCTTTACCATGTCATTTTGTACAGAATCCTAAAACAAAAATTGGAAGACTTTCAAATGATATAATTTGCTAAATAACTATAATTGTTCGATCTGCGATTTGTCGGACATTCATTTGCATCCGGGACATATCAACCCCTGAAATGTATTGATTGTTGTAAACACTTGTTGTACAAAATGTCCATTATATATATCAAATGAACAAAATGCAATCTAACAAAATGAATATGCTAATAAAAATGTAATCTGATTAAATAACTTCAATAATGATAGAGCATAAAATACAGAGTCGTCCAATATCTCAGAGACATGTTGTAAAACTATATATAAAATTCGGACAATATTGTCCGACCTTTCATAGAATTCATACTTACACACAATTGACCACTCTACATACAATTCAACCTTCTCAATTAAACTGAGAATGTAATTAGGCAATATATTCATTTGCGAACACTAATATTGTCAGCACTGTTATCAATATGCTGTTCATGTACAACATTCATGTATTGAATTAAAGGAGGCGGTATGCATGCAACAATTAAGTATGTCATACTTTAGACCATAGAGTCATTAATAGATAGACATATATTCTATGTATTAATTACTCTACATTATGCTTTAGACCAAGTTTGTATCTTTTTATTAGTTAGAATAAATAGTAATCGATATTGATTTTCGTTGTCGTAGCTAAAAATGAACAAATCAGTACCACATATTGCCATAACATTGAAACAGACAGTCTACTATAGGCGTGATGTTCTAAAAAGCCCAAAAAACTATTTCTTATAAGAAAAGTGTGGTGTCCACGAATTTCTATAATAGTGTTGTAATGGAGTCTCTTATATAAGTTTCCATTACGTTTAACATACATACAAGACAATGCAAAAGTAAAAAAGCCAATTAACGTTAAGCAGAAACAGTTTAGATTGCCGGCTCAATGTAAATAAATAACTAACATCGCAACCTCTTTCTCGCTTCATATACAGAAAGAAAAAGATTTATCGGCTCATAGCATATTACGCATGGATAATATACATACAATGTATCCATTATTTTCTCATATGAATTATTTCTATATAAACTGCTGTCATTATATACAAGGAAAGATTTTGTCTGAGAAAATAGTATTTGCGTTGCATATATATGCATAGAGTTGGCCGTATTCGAAGAGCTATTGAGATCATTTCCTATATATATATAAGTTGCAATATATAATGAATAATATTGTAAATAATATTGTAACTTAAGCTATACATATATTTAGTTTGAATCCTAATATGAACATTATATTATAATCAAATATTATTAGACAGCCAATATGCTGCGAGTATACTAACTAAATTCATATTTCAGCGATATAACTCTATATTATTAAAGATACCAAACAAGTATTTAACAAATCGCGAAAATTTTGCAAAGCATGGCCGGACACATTTGAATTTGATTAACATTGGTTTGTGCATGCTGAGGATTTGAGAGTTGAGCAGTAATTGGTATATGGTCAAGAATTAGCGACGCTTATTGGGTTCGTTTGATATGATATAATATATACTCATTTTTTTCTTGTCTAACATTTAATAAACGCCAATAATTTGTTCTGAGTAACCTCCTACAGTCAAAATATCTCAAATTTGACTTTTAATTGAAATAAAATTGGGGCAATAATAGGAATCTTGACAAATATCAAGTTGAAATATAGTCAATTTATTTACGACCATTGCTTAGTGTATAATCATCAAACGTTTGTTTTACAAAGGCAATTGTATAAAAAAAATGGACCGACAGGCAGTGAAGTCAAGTCAATATCACTAAATTTCTCTGATTAATTTGATGTTTACAGAATACGCACAAAAACATGTAATATTAAATAAAATTTATAAAACAATTGCCACCCTTTTTTCCTCAATGTCTTCTTAATTAAAAAAAGTGTTCCTATAGTCTATGATCTAATGATAAAATTTAATTAACATGGAACGGAAATGAATTAAAAAGTAGGTCAAAATGCTTGGTACAGCGATTTATTGTTTGGCCTTTCTACCTGTAATTATATAACGTATCAGTTTAGCCCGAGCATAGCTAGGTAGATAGGAACTGAAAAGAATTAAATATTTTGATTCATAACATTGTAAGAGCTTTTCTAAATTTGAGTGTTGTTTGTTCTTCATGCATAAAAGAGAGAGGCTTAATTAACCTGTATAGGGAACTTGAACTGATTACAATTTTTAGTGATTTAATTTTGGCTGTATATTTTCTAGATTGTTTTTCAATTCTAAATTACCCCGTCAGTGTGTATAGTGATAAGGACAATGAAAGAACAAATGTTGGCTATTATGATAAATTAGAATATATTTGGCGCGAATATACTTCTGCCGTATAAGTGCTGAGGTAAATGTATAATGAGTCATCAACACTCATCACTCAGTACTCAGCATTCATCAACGTCCGATCACCTTAGATTGTATATATTGCCTAACTTATGAAACGTGGCATCAAGGATACGTTATTCACTTATAGACTTATAATAATATATATATTACACAATGTGGTACACATTTCTCAAAATAAATGGAAAACAATTGTATTATATTAGTTGCTCCAGCGTATAGAATATCAAACATTAAATATATTTGTTAATATTATTGTGACATATTGTTAAATGTAGCCATCTTAATAACGGCAAAAGAAATATAATTCCTGGTTTTTGAATGACTCATTTCATTATTTATAAACTCAATCATATAGTTAAATAGATCTGGAAATTAAATTTAAAAGGTGCACACTTAAGCTGGCAATAAATTTAAATATGGCGCGTATAGGCATATGGAATGCACTCTCCAGGGTGTCTGGTAATATTGATTCAGTAAAAGAATCATTTGAAGTTGTTCGTGCTACAGCTTTACGCGTTTGACAGATCATAAATATCGCCCTTCAATAAATTAAAACCGGAAATATGGATCCGAAAAGTCAGGCTATATACGGTATGCTCAAGGTACATCTCATGAGTGATATTTCAGTGTTCAGATCGTAAAACAAGTTCTCTCTCTGTTTGAGAGCGCACTCAATAATGCCACATAGAAGAGGCATGGTGGTAATCGATGATGTGTCATGGGGGAAGCTAATTATGCTTTATTGTCCCTTTGTGAGATGTAGTTAACAACCGAAGAGTTAGATATAATCGTATACCACGAATTTGTCATAATCAATAAAACTTGATTGAAATGGAACCAGGGCAAAATCAGGGGTTAAGAGTTTTGTGACTATTAAAATAATGTTTATAAAGATTGTGAGATTTCAAGAAATTATTTCAATCAATATATATCGCACGAAAAATTATCTTATTTTAATATTTTGGTATTTGAACTCCACGGGGAAATAATCTATTTTTAAACATGGCAATTGAAAAAGAGACGACATGCCTTCAGAATAATATTAATAGATTCCAATTAATAATTTATTGTTAATTATTGTTGTTCAATTGTTAACTATGACTATTGGTTTTTGTTTTATTACAATTAATTTTTTTTGTAATAAGATCCATACTACTAATTAGTAGTATCTTAACACAAGTGGAGACGGGTCTACATAGACTCTACATATTGTTTTATATTAATTATATGAATACGTTTATGAGTTTGCAAAAAATGGTTCTGTTCATACATACAAAAAATATTGGCATTGTGAATTTTTTAAATAACAATTAAACATTATATAAAATGCTATCCAACGAGTAGAAAAACAATTAATATTTATTTTTGCAATATAGTATTTAAGAAAATATTATTACAAAACAAACATATATCTCTTTTTAGAAGCTTTGTATAGTTACTGTTTCATAAAAGTTCCATAGGTCTGTTAACCTATACATTACATCGGCTACTCCATAACCTTAGTGACAATTCTGCAGATGCCAATTTTATCCTATAATATTATGAAGTGAAATTATTAGAATATTACGGAACCTGTAAACCTAATCTATACGAGTTTACAAAGATGAATTGTACAAGCTAGTATAGAATTGCTGAAAATAAATAAAATATTATTAGAACAAATTATCACCGTTTAATAATAGAGTTATTATAAATATCAAATTGTTATAAAATTATAGCACAATTATAGAATAATATATTTTACTGTAAGGAATATTGTATCACGGCAGATATTTGCGCAGAAATTCAATAAACAATTATGTTGTACGAATTTGTTTTAATTTATCATATCTTATTAAAAATACATTTTTCAAAAGTTTCAATTCATCCATCTTTTATTAAACTTTTTTTATTGTACAAGAAATCTGAGAGGAATGATTAATGGAGAGGCAAGGCGTATTCTACATTCTCTAATTTATGATAGCATTTGGAGAGTTCTAGACAAATTGTTTGTTGGTTTAATTAGAAGGGCAAAGCAATTATAATTTTTTAAAGTAACAAAACATTCATTTCGATCTAATTTCTCTATCTATTTATCATTTTAAAGCATAATATGAGTATTTCAAAGCTACAGAATTATCATAAGCTACTTTTACTTTACACGAATCTTACATTATTCGTAATTCAAATTATCACAAATATATTTTTAATTTGATTATAGTTAGTTAAGTCAACGAATATATAATGTTCACATCAATAAAATATTTTGAATAGTAAAATATGATAAAATCTTTATGTATTATAAAAAGTATTTTGAAAAATAAACTACTCGATAGATGGTTTTTAATTGTTGGCTAGAAACCCTTAAAAAGCGGAAAATAGAAAAGTACAAATATATATACTTAATTAATTTTGCTAAATGAAACAATTATTATTTCTATCAAAAACTTTATCTGTAAGTCTTCCATTGACCGTTTGTTGATTCAGAATTTTTTTTTCTGTTTCAAAGGATTTTTGCATTTACAATGGGTTTGACAAAAAATTATATTTTGCGATATATATATATATTTTTTTTAATTACATATTTTTAGTACACCCATGTTGGCAATCTTTCATATTATATATACGCAATATCTATTATAATACTTTCTCTGTAAACTTTTACGTATGTCACATGTTAAGGAAAGCCATTATTATTATTATTATTATTTAAAGTGTAAAGCTATTTTATGAAATGAGTTTTTTAAGGGATTGAAAAATGCCCTTATCTAATTTACAAATAATGACAAAAATTCATCAATAAATAACATTATAATTTTATTATATTATATTAATGCTTATACGGTATATATATATAATAAAACAATACATATATTTTTTTGTGATAATGTACACATATTATACCGATGAAATAATCCCGTTATAAATTATTCCCGCGGTTTGCCGCTTTCCTTAATTTCGGTTTCCACCTAAACTATGTGTCGGTTATAAATGTTATGCCCCTCAGCAATGTGGGGAAACTGCACAAGAGCCCACAAAGTGAGGGAAATCAAAATTCTTTCGAATAACGTTTCGAATACTTACGTTTATTTTATCTATTTATTGTACAGCGATGTAACTATTTACATTATTTGAACATTTAAAAAACGCGGGGGGGGGGAGGAATGTTAAATTTCTGTAAACTAGAATTATAGTGTCTACATGTGCAAAATAATTAAATTCTTTTTCTGAATAAAAAAATTGACGCTGTAACTATACCTTGCACAGATACACTGTGCAGTATATAAAATCAAATCTAACGTAAAACGATTGTTATTGTTATAGTTTTCTACAACTGTCAAACGTTTTTATTTATTGATTGTTTATTTATTTATTTATTTATTGATTTTATTATTGATTTATTTTTTGTTCATTTATTTATTGGTTGACCTATATATTACTGATGAATAAAACTTTTTTTAATATTTAAAAAAATGTTTTTCACTTTCTTACTTTCGTAAGCTTTTTTGGCATCACGTTTTTTTGTAATGCTATTTAAGTGTTTCACTGAACGCGATTCGCGCTTCAACTTATATTCTTATTCATTCATAAAAACCTTCAATCATTTTGTTCATATTTATTACCGGAAATATTCGCTACTTTTGGATTCCGTTGAGAATTCACAGAGATTTGTTATGAATTTACCAAGATATATTATGAATTAACGAATATTTGTTACGAATTCACCAAGATTTGTTACGAATTCACCAAGATTTGTTACGAATTAACCAAGATGTGTTACGAATTCATCAAGATTTGTTACGAATTCACTAAGTATAATTATGGTGTGGTAGTTTAATAATTTTTAAATTTTAAAAATAGTTATGCTTAAATTTACTGTTTTATGACCTTTCGTTTATAAAATTAAAATTGTCACATATGTGTAAATGCATAAAATTAACAAAAAATCATAAAGCCGAGAGCAATAGTTACTACTAATGCTGATTTCTGCGCTGGTATACTATGAAACTAATTATGAGTTTTACAAATGTTGGTCGTTTAATAAATATATTTTGGTAAATTTTAATTTGTCTCTAGTAATATTTAAAATGATGTGATAACCTTCCCATTCCCTTAATAAAAAATGCGTAAAAATATGTTTTCATGATTTGCATTAAACTCATTTTTCAAAAGATGCGCTTGAATTTAATGGTTTTTTTGAAAGATACAATTTTGTTTTAAATATAAAAACAGCGTTATTTTTACTTTTTAAATGAAGTAAAAGATTGCTTATCCTAGCAATCCTTGCCCATACAGAGAATTTATTCAAATAAATTACGTTTTATCAAAATACGTCTAATTAGGTTTACTCGATGCTAATGTTAGTGTATAAACTTATACTCGCTTCATGGCCCTTCTCCACGCTGAGGCTCAACGACATGGGTATCAATTTCAACCACATAAGTTGGTTGTATATATTATAGACTTCGAAACGGCTCTTATGAATTCCATTGCAGAACAGACATTTCCAAAATGCTCGTATTAGAGATTGCCTATTTCCATTTTTCGCATGCTATATCTGCCCCGAAAAGTCCATGATCTTGGTCTCATTAGAAGATACACAGATGATGCTGCATTCAACTGTTTTGTTGAGACGAGCATAAGCCCCTCCTCTGGTACCATCAGCTCGAGTCGATGAAGTTTGGTTTTGGTTACGAGCTCTGTTGTTATTGTTTAAATACTTAATAAATACTTATATTGGCATTACATTTTTTAATTACAATAATTTTCCTTTTGACCTTTTCTTTGAATACCTTGAAGGGTTTTTACAATACCTTTTCATGACCTTTGACTTATACTTTACATTGAGTCTTTCTTAACATTTGTATTTCAATTATTTTATAAAAATATATTGAAATAGGTGAACGAGAGTTTTATTAATAAATTCAGATCAGATTATAGGTGAAACGAGATGTCACATTATAGAAGGATTTAAGATTATTTCATTTCACGTTCTGTATTTTCATTGTAGAATGTTTCCCCTTTGGCTCGGTTTTAAAATGTTGTACCCTAGATTGTTATCATGTTGTATTTCTACTGCTCTATGGGCTTATAATGCGTATATAGAGTTGTTGTGTGTTTTTTTGCTAAAGTACACTTTTTTCTCTTTTTTTAAGCTCTGACACACGCACAAATTTAAATGAGAATTTTTCATGCAGCACGAACCCATTAAAGGTCGCTAACTCTCGACTAATACAGTTGCTAGGCAAGAAACGGAGGAGTCCGAGAGCGGGCTCGAACCTGCTCCGAGACAACACCCTCGGCATCCGCAAACCAGCTTCTTAACCACTCTCGGTAATTCCCATCCTAATCATAATATTTGATTGAACAATATCTTTTTGTACTACCTCAATATTGTAATTATTTACACTTTATTAACACAACTTTTTTTCTATTACTTGGTATGTTTTTTGTTCTGTTTTTTAAAGCAATTTTTTGGTAATCAGAATAGCATTCTTATAATTTTACAGCTGCATTCGTGAGGTGCCTCTTTTTATACTTTTTTAATATAAATAGAGACTATTATCAAACTATAATCCATAATATATAATTATACCATAACATTCGAAATAAATAGTTAAAACTTCTTTATTACTTCCATTCTGCAATCATTAATAAACAACCCAATAATTGCACAAATTTATTATAAATGTTTATATAAAAGTTCTTAGTAAATAAACTTTCAATATATTACAATAAAAAACATGAGCATGGATCTTTTTACCAGATATGCACAACATGTAAACTTTTAAGGTAAGCATTATAAACATTTGTATTGAAATCATAATATACTATTTGGATCATTTATAATCTCGAATAACAGTTTTCAAATGTTGTTCTATTTCTATTATGTATAATTGTTTATATAAATATATATATAAATATTTAAATATTCTTTATAGCACATAAAAATCTATAAAATTTATTTAATAAAATACAATTTTCAAAAAAATGGTAACGAAAATGTAACGATAAATACGTAAAATCATATAATGTAAAATATAAAGTTAATAAATTTTTTTGTTTTGTACTTCTTTTTGTGAGATATTATTTCACATGAAGAAATGTTCAATATTTAATTATATTTTAAAGTTTTTATTCAATATAAAAATGTTAGAAAAAAAAATCATTTTTTAGTTACATTTCTTTTATAATTTCCTTTTTATTAATTATTTTATATTACTATTTTTATTTCTTATATATTTCTTTAATGACATTCATTTATATTTACTAATACAGTTATGCACTAATTCGACTGTATCCGCGTTAAAAAAAATACTAAATTCTATTCCAATTCCTGTTAATATATAATATTTTTTATAATATAATCGAATGAATAGCATAGAATTTAATTCATGTTCAATTCACGTTTCGGAAAGGAATACAGAACCGATAACGACGCATCAGAAAGGTGCGGTGATTACTACTTATATCAGGTATGGAATTTCACAACATATATGTTAGTAAAGTGTTAGGATTATCTCTTATGATAGCATTATGTTTATTATTTAACCCTGTTGTATAGCAAGCTGGGTTTGTTTGACATAAAACTTGTATTATTTTAGTAAGTGATATTTACACTCTCATTTCAATAGTACGCAATATTGTATTAAATAATAACTTTTTTATTATATAGTATTTAAAATTGGTTTTAATTATTCATACACTAATTAAAGAGAAGTAACAAAATAATAAAATTTAAAGAAATTGAATTGATTGGTTATCAGTTTATCTGTTAACATCTTATTAGAATGTAATATAGTTAAAAGGCGGGTTTAGGGTAAAATTACATAAATTATCTATCATTGTATATATTGTAATACAAAAAAATATGTTGGATAAAACTGAAAATTGACCAATATTGAGAAAATATCAAATTTTATTTTATGTTTTTAATTAAAAATTATCACATAATAGAAACAATTTTATGACGTCATATTTTCATCTCCTAATCTGAAAATATCATTTTTCGAAATATACCTATGGCAATTAAAAAAAAAGTTGCAAATTATCATCAAATTTATAATAATATTCACTTAGAAAAATGTTCGCTTGATATTTAAAATTGTAATGAGTGGTCTAAATTATATTACGCTATCATGCTCAATGGTATAATAGGGAAAACATTAAATATAATTATCTCCCAAACTAGATGTGCGATTCTTTTTTAAACTGTCATAGTAACGTATTTTTTCCAATGTTGAAGACTTCCATTTAAACATTTCAAATTAATTACAATTTATTTTAAAATGATTTCAATGTTTTACCACGGTATGACGATGCCGATTTTTTCGCTTTGCGGTTTAATACTGTTAAAATGTTTAATTCAAAGTTGTGACTGTTTTGAAAATAAAACTTTTATTTATACAACGTTAAACTATGGATATATTGGTTAATGAGAGTCAATTGCTATTTGCGATTTTTAAAATCACTCTCGGTCGGTATCGGGAGTCAATTGCCCGCCATGAAACTCTGAGAAACATTACATAACATGAACATTGATTGATCCATTAGTATAGGCGTTGCCCATTACTAAGCGGCGTATTGAATATTTCGTAATGCTCTCGAGTGTTACCGTGATATAATATCACGGATAGTTTGTAGCAGTATTTGCAAAAGAATTGCTGCACAACAAGCATTAAATTGACAATATTAGCTAATTTATATCGATTGTTCATTTAAAAATTCATCATTTTGTCGGTTTAAATTGTCAAAAATTGCCAAAAATGAAATTAAATAATATCTTCGTTTTTTTAATATATTCAATTTCTGTATAGCATCGAACTTTTTGCGTTAAGTTAAAACTACAGAGTGAAATCGGTTGCCATAATAACTCTCATTGATATGAAAGATTTTTCTAAAGATTCAACATTATATAGTAATCAGAATGATTAGAATAAGAATTGAAACAAACATCAGATACACTTTTAATTATCATTTCATCCATTTGAAACTTGATATATGTTAAAAAAGTAGCAAACAAAAATTATCATTCTAATCAATTTTAAAAACTATCATTTTAAATTCAGTTTTTTTCCGTATTTTTTTCATTTAAAAAATAATTGATTAAGCATAAATAATAGTTGACTCAAGATGCATGTGATAAACAATCTGATTTTAATTAATATTTGCACTAATATATGAATAATGTAATATGTATAATATGTATAATAATAAATATATATATAAATCTGTCTTATTTGAACAAAATAAATGGGCTGCACCTTAAAAATAAAAGCTTGTTTTTTCAATTCAGTGATTTCGACAATATTTATACATTCGATCTCGTGAAAGAATATTCAGTTTTTAATAGTCACTAAGTGTTGTCCCAATATGCAAATTCATGCCACCATTGGAATGGGACCAACGTGGTCCCAAGATACAAATTCATGCCACCATTGGAATGCGACCAATGTGGTCCCATGATACAAATTCATGCCACCATTGGAATGCGACCAATGTGGTCCCAAGATACAAATTCATGCCACCAATGGAATGCGACCAATGTGGTCCCATGATACAAATTCATGCCACCATTGGAATGGGACCAACATGGTTCCAATAAATAATCTCGAGATGAAACATGTTTTGTATCTATATTTACATAAAGCATATACCGAGTTCTGCTGCGAGATTGAAAAAAACATTTAAAATGTTACAATATTAACGTGAAAACATTATTTCAAAATAAATAAAATTGAAAATTAGTAATATCCGAATTGTAAATTGATAAATATTGAATCGAGGTATTGGTTGACACATAGTTGCATATATATGACCGTTTATAGTTGGGATTTCACAATTAATGTTTTAGTGGAGATTGTCTCTTCCTTAAATAAAAAAATTCGAAATGATAAATGGTTTTTGACTAATATTTCCATTCTAAAAGTTTCACATTTTAGAGAAAAATTCAGAGACTTTATGTTTAACTTAAAGTTTCCTTTTAGATATTAAAGAAATATATATTTTTTAAGTTCAACCAATCTCAACCCATTTGCTGAACATCTGGATATGTTTGTTAAAACCGGTAAAGCTTTTAAGCAAAAATTATGAACGGCTTCCAGAAACTTAAATTAATTAATTGAAATGCTAGAAAATTTTATAAATAAGTTCGACATCAGCTATGTTTTTAAATATTTCATTTATTATATTATACTTAAATTAATATTTTTTGTATATTTCAATTCTGATATTGTTGATAGCAAAATTCGTAGATTTGTTAATTCCTATTAATCAACATTTTGTTATAGTAAGTATATCGTGTTTAATAGAAAGTAAATATTAACAGCTCTAGAAAGCGATGCCGCTAATGTGAGGTTCAAATACGATTGCCTCATTAATTAATATAAAGTTATCCTAAATTTAAATAATCAGTATTATGTCGTCATCATCTTAAATCTGTCGCTTCACAATAATTGCAAAATACAAAGGGTCGGACACTCACTAAACAAATACGCTTAGACGCGCCCCCCCCACCCCCCTTGTATGCCTACGTGCGCTTTATAGTAACTCTCCCATCGCCTTCTCCCTATATGAACGTTCAGTATTATAATTATATAATTCTTTTCTATACTAAGTGATAATTAACGTATTAAATGAAAAAGTAAAGTGCAGTTAACAAACAAACATTATTGGGCGGCTCCAGCTATGTTCTTGCAATTAAAACAAAGGGTAGAAATTTGTTAAAGAAGGGTATACAGAAAACGAATTATCTTACTGCGTAGTTAATTCGAAGTCCTTAATCACATAGTCTTTAATTTGAAGGTTTTAAAACTGACCCCCCGGTGACCATATGTACTTTGTTGGTAGCCCCTAGGTATACCCATCTAATAGCATATATAAATTTATTATATAGCTTTTTATTTTAAAAAAATTAGAATTTTTATCTTTTAAGAATATTTACTTTTTTTATTTTATTTTTATTTTAATTAGGTATACAGACGAATCGCGCGATAATTTTGAAATTAAGCAAAATTGATTAAATAAAAGTGACTAATTAATTGATAAGTATCTTGATTATTAATGTGTCGAAGAATATTATTTAAATTCACTTTCAATATTCATTTTAATAAATTTAATAAATAAAAATTAGTTCAGTGAATAAAAATTATTTTAGTAAATATTAAATTAGTCTGGCGAATAAAAATTATTTTAGTAAAAAAAATAGTTTAATAAATAAAAATTAGTTTAAAAATAAAAATTTGTTTAAAAAAAATATTTTTTTTAATTGTTTAAAAAATAAAAAATAGTTTAAAAAATGAAAATTATTTTTGTAAACAAAAATTAGTTAATTAAACAAAAATTACTATAGTAAACAAAAATTAGTATAGTGAATAAAAATTAGTTTATAATCTGACCTCACTCTATTTCTTCCATAAACATATAAATAAGGAAAAGGCGATTTGCAAGACCTTAATTAAATTACTATTTCTTTATTTAATACAAATCAGCATAAGATTTTATAAAATGCATTAAATCAAATACAACATATTATTTTTTAAAATATTAAACTAACATAAATTTATTAAAGAGCCTTATCATTTTTATTAAAAAAATTAATCAAATTTTCTTAAGTAACACATGATTTGTTTTTCTTCACATTACACCAAACATTGTTTTTGTTTATTAAAATTTATTTATTTTAGTTTTATTAAAATGCTTTACATCATTGTTGTAGTTTAACTGTGTTTGAATGCCTACTGTGTATAGAGTATTATTAAATAAATATATCTTCAAATGATAAATTTTGTCACATTCTTTCAGGTAAATTTTATACACCGCGTTCAACAAATGATAATTATAAGATTATAAATATAGTTCGGATGCACACAAGGACGCGCGATACAGTTTCACATTTAAGTTTTCACATTGTTGTCATGAATACTTGAATCGAATTTTGTTGGAATATAATTAATATTCTCTGTTTTCATCTGGCTTTTATTAAACATACGTCTTATATGTTTTCCTGACCAACCGCCTCAATTCTATAGTCTGCTATAATTTGTAAATTTAAATAAAAATATGTCAAATATATGTATAATTAGAAAGTTAATTATTTAAGTAATCCATGTTAAAATTTGCAAAAAACGTTTCTTCCGTTAAAACAATTAAATAAAAAGTTGTCTGTGTTTTAAGTTTATAATGCTAAAGTTTTCTTGACCTACAAATAAGCACTTTAATTTTGTCATAATTTTTAACATTTACTCTTGTCTTTAGGGAATGGCCTTATTGGGTTCGTTATTGATAACTATATATACGATCATAAATAATCTTCCAGTTTTTTGATAGCATGCTAACACAAATTAATCGTGACACGGCGCACAAAAATTTGTTCATCGGTTTCAAACCTCAAATGATGATTTATTTCTTTAACTTATTCATGCTCTACATTTCTACTTTTATTTTATTATTTTTTGAATCTATTTAAATGAATATATACTTATATAAATATATATTGTAAATAAGACAGAGTATATATATAATTTGAACATATACACTAAATTAAATGCGATATATATCATGTAGGCCTATATGCTTTTAAGCCAATCAGCCGGAAAATAATTAAAACCTTTTTAAATAACAAATTTTAATTGTTTGACATTTGTCATAATTGACATTACTTTGCTTTTATTACAGTGATCAATCTTTGTGCATCGAGATCGCGGTTCTTGTGGCCGATTAGAATGAAATAATGTTTAATAAATTATTTATTAACGACTTTTTTTGCGTCTATGCTATTATTGTGTTAATGCTAAAATAACATTATGTATAATTACGTTTTTAATTAAATTGATTTAAAAAGTTTACTCACACTCAAGTCTATATTTGTTTAAAACAATTGTTTAATGTTTTATCGCATAGCTAATAGTTTGGCATATATTGTATTTAAACTTCAAAATAATTCAAACGAATTTGAAAAACAGTTGATGTCAAATAATACTAGAATGTCTACAATCAATTATTTGTTTTATGTTTAACTTAAGATTCATCGAAGAATACGTTTATTTTATTACAATATTAAAGTTCCTTCACATATATGCCTTGCTTATCGATAGATCATATTTATAAATGTTGATAAAACATCGTTTAATATCACCGCACAAAAATAGGTTTATATGGTTGTTATTAGCCTACTAATAATTATATACTAATAAATAATTATAATATGTTCCGCTACATTAGCAATTCCACTATCGCCAATCTTTTGCGGGGCAGTCATTAACTCCCCATGAAGAAGTTATAATACGAATTGATTAGAGACAATTTTGTGATATTTAACTTTTTAGTTTCGCCTTGTATAATTGTATTGCGTGCCGGAAAAGAGACCTTACTTTTCTACCCGTTCTCTTTTCTCTCACTCTCACCCTCTCAAACGTACACTTTTTCGCCTGTGTCTGTGTTCTTCAGCTCTGAACCCAGCTTTCTCGAGTTGCTATGTCATTCGCCTGTTCACCCACCTTCACCCCCCCTAACCCCCGTAATTCTTGAAGTTAAACTTTATTCCCAAGAAATTTGCATCACCCAATTTTCTCAACTTAGCTCAGAGTTTCCATCCCCAGAGCCAGAAAGAGATTGTCGACGTCCTTCATAGTATATGACCTCAGCCCTCCCCATTGCGGAGAGAATTTGTAGCCCTCGACATGCGCGACTTAGCGACGTTTACTCTCCGCGAATTACAGTGGACCTTTTTCAATTCGATAAATGATTACGCGATATAACCTTTTGCTGTAATATGTTTTCCCTCGTTAAAGATATGATCGGTTAAGAAAATAACCAGGAATCAATCGGGGCATTATTTGAGAAAGCAATTTAATAAGAATTCAGAATAGTTTCAGATGTATAAAGTTTATATGAGGTTATGTCGGGATAGTTTCAAATAATGTTGGACTAGTTTTAAAGCTTTTATTTTCTCTATATTTCTTCTTCTTCTTCTTCTTCTTCACTTTCTAATAAAATGATGAATAATTCTGTCAGAGTTTTAGCTCGACTGCTTATTTATTGTTATTCAGTTGAAGTTGTCTCGTTGGAATTAAATGTGTACACACAACCAGTCAACATACATTTTAAACACGAAAGCTTTTGTTTCCATGACAATTATCAGAATCAACAAAAAATGGTCTCTCTAATATGATTTGGTATACATACATATATAGTAGTAATTTTAACGGAAACTAAAATTCATGATAATTAGAAATTAATCAAAATTTTTATAAATAAACAAAAAAAGCTAAATATCTGATTTATTATGAAATTGTGAAGTCACAAATATGTCAGATTATATTTTTTAAACAGTCATGACAATGTTTATATGGGGTGATTGGAAACAATTTTAGTTATTTTTTTTTGCTTAGATAATTTGATAATTTGAATACATACACACCTATAACAATATCACGGTGTTCCCTTAAATAAAATAATTCCCTGTTTATTCAAACCAATGTTAATAAAGCAACAGCAGATTTATACAAAAGTATTTAATTGTTCCATAAACTCGAAGTCAACATATATATATATATATAAACAATCGTGCATAGTAAAATGCTACATAAATTTTGGGAAATAGCTATATATATACCTATATATATATATATATTTTGTAATATAAAGGGAATATTTAAGGAAATGATTAGCTATATTTATAAACTGTATAAAGCGGTGCATACGACGTAGTGAAAAAAGTTGACATCTAATTATTTAAAAAAGGTTAAAAAGGAAAAAAGGTAAATATATAATAGAATGAATATTCTGTGGATTCAAAAATTGAAATGTATTAACTGAAAAAGAATTAAAATAAAATTTATTAATATCCATTTAGCGAAAAATCTTTAAAAAAACAGGCTATATTTATAGTATTATCAATATATAATTTTTGAAAAATATACGCTTTTATGATTTATGCCCTGTTCGTTCTCCCTCCTAACCGCCCATAATTGAAATTTGAAAAAATTAAACTTGAACTGCGAAAATCCCGGAAACATATATCGCACGTACATTCAAATGATTGATTGTCCGTTGCATTGGTTGATCTTAGTATATATATATATACAACAATATAGAGTCATCGAATATAGACAGACCAGAGCAGCATCAATCATGTCCTTCTCTTTTAGCACTCATTTCTCGACATGAAAGTACTCTTTAGCGGTGTCAACAGCAGAGAGAAGAGTATTAGCATAAATAACTAGATAGTGGGGTATAGAGTCGATAATCGACTCACTATTATTTTCCTACATTTTTTTAACTTTTGAAAAGAAAAAAATTTGTTGTTACAAAAACCGTGGAAATCGGCCTTGTCAAACTAAAATGAGAGTCGTTCAAAGTTTTATTA
>JAUZND010014385.1:0-27740 GCA_034780555.1 Coelogynopora nodosa | reverse complement strand
TCAGTCATGAAACATTATATAGGACTAAAAATTTAGATTTGGTGTCTCCATATGTAGGTAATTGACTGGTCTGAAAAAAAAAAAAAAAAGTTAGAATCACAAATGGTCCTTTTGGGTAAATCATTAGGTGCAATGGCTCATAAATGATATAAAAGACAGAGAAAGCTAACAGCAATTATTCAAGAAATTTAATTTATCGACTCTCACTTTGAGTATTAACAAACACCTCCATGTTTAAAGTTGTGTGTTTTACTATCAGCACAACTATATCCTCTGCTATACTTAAGTTAGGAAAGTGTATTGATTAAATTTCGTTTCCACGAAATTTGGAGGGGATTTTTTCAACATGTAGACACGGCACTATACAATATCAAAGAGTAAAACAAACAAGGACGTATTTTTCAAAAAGCTTAAAGAAAATAAAAGAAAATTGAATAACATTGTTAACTAATGTTTTTTTTAAATAAAATACTTGTTGGATGATGTTAAACATTAGAGAATTATTCATTTGCTCCCATTATTATTTCAGACTAAAAAGACTATTATACAATATCAGATGAAAATAGAAGGCAATGATAAATACACACTGTCAGAATTGCAGAACTGCATTTTTCTATTAAAAATGATTTAATCGTATAATCAATATTGAATAACACGACATCATGAACAAAAACAGGAGGGAAAAGAAGCAAAAACAGAATTGAAGCAAGACTAGTCATCATCAACCTTACGTCATCTACCTTATGTCGAGATAAACAAAAGCAAAGTAATAAATATTGACTAATATCCCACCATTTCGTGTTACAACTTACATTATACAGTTATCACGTCAGTGTAACTCAATTTAACCTCTTTCAGTTAGAAGGTATTTGTTTTTTTACCAGTAATACAATATTTTACTATGAATTTACAATCAATACGTAATATAGCATAGCAACACTCAGTTACCAAGGCGTACGCATAATAATATCTTTAGACAACTTTACAAAATAACAGATATCATGAAAAGTGGATCAATAATGCTCATTAAACTCACAATAGAGTAATTTATTAACATTAGGCAAAGACAACTGTGTCATTGTGATGTTATTATTGTTGTTTTTATCATTGTTACCAAGAGTTATAACAAATTAACTGGTATTAAAAAACGCCACCGCAAAAATATTTTAATTTGCTGGATGCATTTTTATGTCATAATTTGTTGATAGCTTTCCCATAACATAAATAGAATGCATTGGTCTCTGTGGGTTTGTAAAGGTAGGCATGGTTATTGTGTAAATAATATGTTAACTAATATTATTGCCAAAATTAATATCTGAATAAATTAAACGATGTTTAATTTCGTTGTGCAGAACATTAATACAAATAGCACTAAATACCATTAATTAGTTAAAATAATTATTTTGTTGAATAAGCTAACAAAAACTTACAACATTCTTCCATAAAAGAATGGATGGTTTTAGATTATTTGTAATAGTAATTTATACATTGAATCCCGCAACCTACGCTAGTATTACTACAAATTAATGTTTTGATAACCAACAGGTGCAACTTGTCAACAATTTGTCAGGATATGTATGTATAAGATATATAAACTTATTAAGATGTATGGATTTAATGGAATACAGCTGACTAGACTATATATTATCTAACTGTAAAATCAAAAATTAAAACTATTTTTACAATCTAGAGCAGTCTGAACGCGCTTTAATAAAAAATGCTTTAGTGTTTTCATGTTTAATTTTAGAAGGAAATAAATTAAGGATGCCTATTTTAATTTACTATTTTTCTCTTTCTATTTTTACCAGAGCATTTCCCCCCATGATTGATTAAATTAGATAATTTAATTTGGCAGTAAAGAATTAAATATAAAACTATTCAAATAAAATTGTACAGATTCCTGAAGTATTTTTTTGTTTCACTTTGGCTACTACATAGGTGTCTAAGATTATAATTGGTTCTTATAGACATAGATAGGTATGTGATTGACACTTAAAAAAAGGTGTAAATAATTTTTCATATTTTTAAAGAATATAAAATCAAAAATGTTACTACAATTTAATGTGTACTGATTGCAAAATCGGCTCAGTATCATGTGTGATGGAGATTACTTAATATATTATACATACAACATACTATTTATAAAGCAAGTTACAATTAATAACACAATTAGTAACTTTAAAACAAATAAACTTATACAAATATAAACACTGGCCACAAGCGATTGTACGGATGTATTACCGGAACACCTCTGATAATCAGATAATTGTCCAATAGGTAATTTCTTCATCGAATATCTCAGACATTATTGAATAAAATATCATAAAATTTCATAATTTTTGTAACTTGTGAATCTCATTACAGTTAGGTGTCGGTAGGATTCATCAACAATCAGTCTTAATCTATGACTTAAGTAGTCGCGATCAAAGCTTAATATGCTTGAAATATTACCACGACAGGCTTCATGACTTCAATTTTTACAAAATGGTGAAAACGTTTAGTTTGCATATCAGTGAAGAATACAATGTATTGTATGTATGTGAGGCTACTTTTATTGAAATGCAACAAGAAAAATGAATGACTAAGAGACGAAATGCCTTCATAAAATGCATATATTTGTAGATGATCAGAAGAGACCTAATGATGATGAACAGACATAATACAATATTACGTTTTAAGGTTATTATCATATTACCTACAAATGTTCATTGGTTTCTGTAGATTATTCCTTGTTCCTACAATTAATTGGTTCTGACTGATTCTTGACTTAATGATTCATTTAGATATTTGTGAGTTCCTATAAATTTCTACACAATGTTGGTACATTACAGATTCCTGCAGGTTAATATAGGATAATCGTGGTTTTTTAATTTTCTATAAGTTCTTAAATTTTATACAGTTCTTACAATACCCCTTTCCTAATATACCTTATTCTAGAGTAAGTCAAGTTGATTTCGTTTAATCCGCATTTTTATCATTCTTAATTTGTTTTAGGCTGTATCTTTAGGCTGGCATTCATTTTCGAAAAAAGTTAGTAAAAATCTTGATTAGATTGGTTGGAGTCAGTTCTCAACAATTGTTTTCACAGATTGTCGCCAATACGAAGTGATAAATTATCACATTACATTACATTCCAAAAAAACAGCCAAAAAAGCCAATCAAACATAATAAAGAACAAAAAATCATCAAAGAGACTATAGCAATTGTCAAATTTAGGGAAAAAAATATTATAATAATATAAAATTTAAAGCGATTTAAGAAAAACAACATTAAGGACCGAACAAAATGGTCAAACAAAAACAACGTGCCATCATCAAACCAAACATTCATCCAGTAGTTCAGATGAAAACAAAATAATTATTTATGAGCTAGTAATTAACAATAGCGTAGGTATCGCTCAAAACTAATAAATAGTCACATTATTTGTTATGTCTTCATATTATACTCTATATTAATATGTATGAACTTTATATATAAAATGTAGAACACATTTGTCCGTTTGACACCTTTCTTTTACTTTACAGTTCAGTCAAGCTCAAGTCCCACCTTGGTCAGATCCATGCCCAACTTGAGCTGGGACACCATGTGCAGAATGACACTCTTGTGCTCCTCTACCGAGCCCAACTCCTCCTCATCGTAGCCCTCGGTGTCGGTGACGTCATCGTCGTGACTCACCGGAAGCCCGATCGTCTCCATCCCCGGCACCGGGAGGGGCATCGTCGAGACGAGGCAGTTGGCCGAGCCGCCCAGTCCGCCCCCCCCGCCGCCTGCCCCGCTATTGGGCGCCAAGAGGCTGCCCAGACTGCCCTTGCGGGTGATGCCTTGTCTGGTTGGCGAGTGTGGCGGTTCAAAGAAAGTGGTTATGTTAAATGCGGGAGAATCGTTTTTTAAATTTAGCGAATGGTTTCAGGGAATTGATTTGCATAGTAAATAATATGCAATAAAATAAAAGAACAAATAAATCAATCAGGCTATCTCTGACTGATTACAAACAACAAGAGATTAAATTTAATAATACCGAATATTACATACCGAATACTTGTCGGTCTGGAGAAGCTCATTTTACGTGTTATTCTGATCTACAACTCTCGATAGGTTTAGAATAGGTGAAAAAAAGTTTATATTTCTAATTGAATTTCGATAAAATTATAATTTAAAAATCAATATCATCAGAAAAAATATAGATTATCTGTTATTAATAATTAATAAAATATTAAACATGTTATGTACCTACAAACGTCAAAGATATATTATATTTAAAAAAAGAGTTCATTAGGAAGTTAGTAAAATGTATGACTCAATTCTTGATCGATTTGGGTGTCACATAAAATGTCAAGCAAATTGATCATATATTCTGGAAATGGGTGAAGTCATTCCATGTAATGCAACTTACAGCAGCAGGGAAACAAATTAGGTTACACTGTCTCATAACTCGCTCATAATATCAATATATAATACAATCGAAGCTAACTTATTAGTTATAAAAATAGTTTATGTGTAGATACATAAATATTTGACCGCAATAAAATAACACACACACGTCTGAAATGTTAGTTTTTTACCTAAGACGAGGACGTTTTGGTTCTTAAATACAGTATTGTATAATCTGGTTAGTAACCAAAAAGACTCCTTAATTAAACTATTAATATTAAAATAAAAAAAGCACATTTTGAAATTATCATGGAATCTATAATTCATTTATTTAAAAAAAATTATATAATTATGGATTTTATATAAAATACCTATTTTTGGAAACAAACAGAACGACTAAGATAATTAGCTTGATTTCTCCTAGAAATTAACAGATGTTAATAAAATTTATATAAAATCACGACTAACGATGAAAACCCTACAGCTAAATATTTTTAATTATTTATAGTGGGCAGGTATGTATTCGCATGTTATGCAGAAAATATGTTTGATTAAAATGTCTAATAGATTACTATTAATGACACAAAGGTTATAACATTATTGTATTTCTGAAATAGTAACATAATATTATAATAGTAAATTATCATATTCTTTTCCATTTCTAAACATCACTACAGAAAAATAATTAATTTTTTTTTAAAGTACGAGAAATATTTAATAGATTGCAAAAAATATAGTATCAAAAGTGCGTAATAATAATAATACGATTTCAAAGAAAAACAACTATCAGGACCAACATATACCCCATAAAATAGACCTGGATTGATAAGATGGCAGGTCAAATACAGTCAAAGACAGCCTCCAAAATCTAATATAGGTAAAAATGTAACTAGAGACAGAATAGAACATAAATAAGAACACGTGTGATAAATAAAAATATACAATTAAAAGGGGCGAAGAAGTGACTATAAATATTGGTGCCAAACTTTGGACCCTCAGTGACAGTTTACCGGTTTTGAGTAAACACGAATTAATTTTGAATGAAAGATTACCAGAAAAAATGCATAATTTATGTTGTTGTTGCGAATTCCACAAACACACCAACGTAGTCTTAAATATAATTTCAATAATAGTAACATGTAGCCAAATATATTTAGAGTTATAATTATGAGAGGATAATTTACGGTAACATCTTACAATTATGTAGTCGGCATAATAATATTTCAATTCTTCCAATTCATTCTTATACTAGTTTAAATATTTTTCCAGTTGCATCGTAAAAATAATAATCTTTATTTGACAGACAATCTTTTGAACTACATTTATAAGTTGGTTTGAGGCATGTAACGTGCAACGGAACAAAAAATATATATTTTAATCAAATTAGTATTACATTGAAATATTATGTTAAATATTTTTAGAACAATGAAAATAAGTTATTGTATGATTTTACTAACATTATATATTTTCTGTAAATATTTATTTAAATTAATCAAGATGTTCTTTTCTTGACCGTGCGGAATATATTTAGCAAAATGTACAATAATATATAGAATTACAATAATTGTTAGTGCAAGCACAAGATAGTGCAAAACTATATCGAGACGATTATTCGTTAAACTAAAAATATGTTAATATCAAGTCACTCTTGATAACGATAATAATTGTCTGAATTATCCACAGAATTTCAAAATAATAAAATACAAACTGCAAAACGACATCAATAACCTAGAAATCGTTGACGGAATGGTGTCCCTATTATGTTATAAATCATAATTATCATTTTGCATCTTATACAAGAATTAATTATCGGCCGCATAGCTGTTGATGTCTGGAAAGAAAGAACTGGTTCATGCTTATACTATACATGGCAAAACATTATTTCAGTTGTCTTTTTTTCTACTGCTTATATTATACTAAAATTATTTGAATATTATTATTACTCAAAAGTATTACTATTGGTATACGTCTAGTAGAAAATATAATCAAGGAATTATCATGGTCTATTAATCTATATAATATGTATATATACCATACATACAATAAGTAATAATATTGGCTTCAATCTAATATTATTCAGTAATTATTAGCTGTAGAATATTTCCCTATTCTAGCATATATTTCACTAGTCAAATACCTATAGTCAACTAGTTAATAAGAATGATCAGAAATTATTAAATAATGAGGTGTTATACAACTTATTAATAACAAGCGTATGCATTCCATATGACATACTATGAGCTAAGCTTATAGCGAGATAAGGTCGAGAGAATAAGGCTAGCAAAATAGCTATTAATGAAAAGGCATGTTGCTAATTCAATTATATTACACAGCGCAAGTGGTCAGTTAGTTTGTTTTGTAGAATTGTGGTCAATACCTATCAATTTTGAGTCATATCTGTTGCAGGGATAAGATTGAAAGCAACATGTATAGAAAGACCAGACGTTGTTTTGTCTTGATGTGCGTAGCCTATTATGAGTCAAGCAACAAATCTGTATATACTATACACCTAATATTAAATACCATACTGGATTACGCTGAGTTAAGGCGGCACACGTGTCGCAATATGGGTAGAAAAGCAACTCACGATTTTGATCACTGGGTGGTATATATACTAAACAAAACCTACTATGCCTGTCATTTTAATAGAATTATATATCAGAGTTTCATTGAATAAATCAATGGCGATCATTTGACTACTTCGACATAAAACGGCTAAATTATAAAGTTGACGTTATTAAAGTATATTTTATGTACCAGTATTTATGTTTCAGAATTAATTTTACCAGAAGGTTGAATCAAAATAAGAGTCGCAGAAATGTAAACTCACGTTTGTCTAATTTGGCGTTATAATTTACAATTATAGAGAAGTATAACATACGGATAATATGCTTTAATTTGATAAAGGCAGTGTGCATTGTATAGCTGGTCAAAATAAGACACATGTAGCTCATACGAATAAGAGATCACAAGAAAGCAATGTCGTGAGTGACATATTTGAAAATTAATATTTTATATGTATGTAAATATTGATCACATTTAACGAGCTTAAACGTCATACTATTAATTAAACACGAAATTTGTATAACCGATAGTACTAAAGAATAAAGTTTTATTTGCTTTGGAATGACGTAAACATATAAGATGCTTATCTGTAATTAACTTTTCGATCCATAGTCGCTGCTCTTCACCATGTGAAATCACATTTATACCATATTCAATTTTGTAATCCCAACATCGTGTATCTACTAAATGTATAAGCTTGTTATTTATTTATAAATACATTTATGTGTGGCAATGTATACGCGCATTGAACCACGAGAAAATAATAATACAATATTTCAAGCTGTAATTTTCAGAAAATTGCCTCGAATTGCTAAAAGATAATATTTTAATATTTATATATTTCAAAATAATAGCATTTTTAACGCAAAAAAATAAAACAGTTCACAAAATCCAAATAATTATTGCCACCAAGAAAACTCTTTTAAGTGTGATTTTAAAGAAAACCACGCTATTTTTTCAAAAGGGAACAAGAATTACAGACAGTTACATTATAGGCAGAACAGGTAAACATGCATAACTTATGTAACATATTTTCTTCTGCTATTCTCATTTATAATTAACAATCAAATGTTGTTTACATCGTATTAGGATAGTTAGAGCTTACTAAATATGTCACTGCATAACAAATTGAAATACTTCAAATTTTATTTAATAGTAAAATTTAAACATAGTTTATTATATATTATTATATTATATTAATATAATTTTATTAAAATATTAGATAAAATCCTATAATGTTAAGGAAAATGACATGGAATAAAAAAAGAAAATTCACTAAACAAATAAAATAATAGTAAAAAACTTACCCCTCTAGATCAAGAAAATTCCGACTTCCACTGGCTGAAGCACTTGATGGCGCACTTAATCCTCCATTCCAGTCACCAATGGTACCTCCAGCCAAACCAGAAGTCGCCTGCAGGGATGCAATACAGCTAGTCTTGAGTTTCTTTAGACTATCCATGACTGACGAGTTAATAGAGATCAATCACCCAGTTTTAAAGGGACAATAGGAAATTTGAAATCATGATTTTGTGATTTTTAGTATAAAAATAAAATTTATTGCGACACGGGTTCTATAAAAAGTCTAATGTTCCTGTCGGCAAGAACAGCAAGAGATACAATATGCTCACTTAGTTGCTCTACTCGAGAGAAAGAATATAAATATGTATCACGAAAAATTAACTGTCGTAGATAATCTGGCACTGGTACCCGCCTCTTGCAGACGATGGTAAAAAAGCGATAGTTGGGAGATGAATGAGAAGGCCTTATCAGAACTCTTCACTTCGTCCAACAGATCTATTTAGTTTGGGTAGAGTGCTTGAGAGTCGCGGAAAGCATGTTAAAGGAGGGGGGAATTGAACTCCTGA
This sequence comes from Coelogynopora nodosa, assembly GCA_034780555.1. Classification (NCBI taxonomy): domain Eukaryota; kingdom Metazoa; phylum Platyhelminthes; order Proseriata; family Coelogynoporidae; genus Coelogynopora; species Coelogynopora nodosa. The sequence goes on along the minus strand of JAUZND010014385.1, from coordinate 18,936 downwards.
GCGCGTTTGTCATTAGCGGAGTGTTCTGAATTTAGTGTTAGCCTCGATCCAATCACAGCGAGTGTGGGAAGAATTTATAAGTGAAGGTAGAATTTCGTAGCGAAAGCAGGATAAAAATAGTACGTTCTGCGTTCTATATACGAACTTTAGGATTTCAAACGTAGCAAAACTGGAGTATAGTCAATTAATGAAAAAATAGAATTAGAAAAGTAGTCTTCATTGTTATAATATATAGGGCTTCATGCAATCAAACAATTAAAGCCGTTTACGGATAGCACAGTTATGGCAACGACCCCTTCAATTGAATAAAAGAACACGATGACTCCCTCAACAACTCTGTCAGTTTAGGTGATTCGGAGCGCTGTTCCTTCAAGTTGGTAGCCTGAACGGCAGGAGATGACAGGACGATTTGTGCCAGAACTCAAAAACCCTCTCCTGATAATGACAGTCGTGATCTGAGGTTATTTACCTCCTTTCTATACGAGGGAGCAGGCAACAAGCAACCAGTCAACTTTAGCCAGACGGTGAACAGGAATCAAACATACACAGAGAGAGAGAGAACGAGATGGAGAGAAGGAGAAGAATTGGGAGGGAAGAACTGTCTGCTACACAAAACCGTCAGCCGTTTCCTAGAAGGACACACTGCCAAATGGTCGTCAATCGACGTGAAAACTTCATCGATACTCTCCTCGACTATTGATTTATCATTGTATAAATTGTCCTTTCATTTGCACTCATACTCCCCCGTTTGATCGCCTCATACCGGAGTCTCTTACTATAAATTATCAGGATTAACTATATCATATTATTTAAGTAATCGATTTTTTCTGTCGAGAACAACGTGTTGCGTGTAGAATAAATTGCGTAGGAAACGTGCAAATAAAACTAAATGAGACATGCAATGATGTAAGTATTGGTCCAGTGAAGTCGAATTAGTATCGGTAAAATGTAGACAACTGTAAACATGGTTGAAATAAAGTTAGGACAAGACGTGTAACTCACTGGAACAGAAACGACGCGCATAAAATATTATGTAAATATGGTACATGAAATGGGTTCATTAAATTTATCTATTCAATTTCACATTACGACAGAACAAAAATTATTAGGTTAATTACTAATTTTATATTACTAATATTACTAATTACTATTAAAAAATTAACATGTCAATGTACTGTGTAATAGAAATTAATGTATTTATATTGATTTAGTACGGTAAGTAGTACAGCTTTACAGTTACACAAGAGTATATTAAAATCAAGTAAATGATTATAAATTAACTAAAAGAATTACATTATAAAAGTTCGTCACATCTATAACATATATTGAAATCGTAGATAATTCCTCAAATTCATCAGTATTTATTAATTAAAAGTCCTAATTTCCAAATAAAGTTAGTAGATTTCGAGTTGTTAGTTTAAATTTAGAAATCATTCGAACACTTTTATTGATATTGATAAATATGCGTTTTAAATTAAATAGCGCCATTAAACCGGAAAGGATTTATGTTCATTATAATGATAAAAAATACCACTTGGCAGTTGAAAGTATTAGGCAAATTTATGTATCGAGTCAACTTCCCACTTTGGTCTAAAAAATAAGCTTGAGTAATTTACACGGATTAAAAAACAACTTTAATTAATAATTTTTTTAAATTTCAAGAAATCATTTCTGCATAACACTTTAAAATTAATCTTTTTACTCAGCCATAGCATATTATAATATGTTTTGTAAGTCACAAATATAATTTTCTTAAATGAATATATACATTCATGATCATCTAAATAAATAAAAAATAACATTTCCAATCGTCATAAATCTAACAGAAACACTATCAAAAACGTAGAGAAACATAAAACTGCTTACTTAGTTGTACAGCTCAGGGACACTATTACTCGGTGGGAAGATTAGGAGAAAACGTGACCGTGTGTAGTATGTTATATACGGAACTAAATATATAAACGAAGTGCCAACCCCGTATGGAATCCTATATTTAGCCGATAAATGACACTTGTCTTATAACCGGATATCTGCCAACTACGCTGCCTAATTAACAAATACATGATACCGTCCAATCTCTAATCTTCCACTTGTCTTAATGTGAGTGTTAGATCCACATACCAGATGTCGTTTCATCTTTAGAATATGGAGGCACTTGTTCAGGCAATCTATCGTGGCTTTTCCAGTCGCTTTCAGCACGAGGAGTTGCTGGAAATCAAAAGATTAACTGATGTTAAATAATTAAACAAATGTATTCTGGATTCCATATTGTATCAGTCGTCGATTGGCCTTTCAAAGGATTTCACTCGATTTTAAATAACATTTGATCATGTAATTAATTATACACACAAATTCTAAATATTACTGGAGAAGTAAAAAAACAAATAACATATTTAAAATAGTTAATTCCACGAAAGGCAATATAATGTGTTAATTTGGTACAATTTTTATAAATTATCACTTTGAGAAACATCCAATTTCACTTGTAAAATATTCTTGATAACAGATGTAAAAACAAAACCACACGTTAATATGTTTCCTTCATTAATAAAAATTTGAATTATAATTAAAGAATAAAGTTATTTTCGTGTAGCATTATATCATGTGATATATAAAAAAAGCGAATTGTCAAATTTTAATAATACTAGTTAATGATAACCGGTGAAACACGGTTAAATTACGTCAGTAAATAAAAAATAATGTGTTCCGTGAAAAATTAGCTTTATATAATACGTAATATTATTAACATAAATTAATAGTTTAGGTCGTTAATAATACAATATATATTTTACAATTATCCCGCATCAACGTGATTATTCACATTCGAAGATAAGTCGCCACACATGTTCGTAATTTAGATCATAGAATTTAGAATATTGAGCCAGTTCTAATAATAAATTGTTACATTAACTGTAGTGTATTAAAACAAAATGTAACAATACAACATTTAAATGTAACGAAAGAACCGATAACATGCCTTCATAGAGAAAACAAAACCGGAGGAAATATGTAAGTGTTATCCTGCATATTACCGCGACACGAAAAGAGTATTGTTAAAAATTAATGATCAGCGGTTTTGGATGCGTCAAAAATCGATACAACATGCTAGTTGCCTGAGCTTAAATCAGCTATTATTAACATTACATATGAAATTTATGTTTAATTGTCAGATGATAATAATTGGATATTTCAATTGAAACCAGTGAACACCACATTTATAATAAAGTAAACTTTATAAAAATTTAAAAAAGTAATATAATATATTAGAATATGGTGGCGCAGATAGAGAGGTTTCAGAGTTTTCTAAAACTATACTTTTGCTAAAAATTTGGCACATTTTTCTATTTTACACTTACAATGAAAATTACATATTACATATATTATTTAATGATATAGTTAATACACTAATTATTATGATAATATGAGAAATCATACTGTCTGTCACTATAGATTAAACAAGAACAGAAAATAAAACATAAAATGATATGTTTGTTCAAAATTTGTTCTATTGAGTAATTATATCATATATTTTGACTATTTAAGTGAACTCGATGACTTTCGAATACATGACTTTCTAGATATTCATGGGAGTTAAGATTATAGGAAATCAAATTTAACAATGTTTTTTCGTTGGTCTTAAGATCTTAAAAGAAAAGGCCATTTTGTTGATCGTTGCTAAGTCAGTTTTTACATTCGGAAAACAAGTTTTATGGTAATGTGATCTCTTATTTCGTTGTTTGTATGTCCGCGACATTCAAAACGTAAGACTCTGACTATTTTTTTGGAAAAAGGGGCGCTTCTTTACTAGATTCTTTAAATGTTCAAACCATTTGAAGTAGAAATATTTATATAATAACATCAATGGAATCCACCATATCATGGATTCTAAATTACGTCAAACGTTGTATCAGCTTTTATATTTAAAAATATGAACTTGCTCTCAATCTCAACTATGATTTCTATCCTGTAGATCTTGCCACTAATAAATTGATTATTGGATCCATTATATAATGTGTATTAACCCCTCATGTTCTCTCTCCTTGTATGACGCTTACCTTAAACTGTACATTCTATTTGTGAATAGTAGATTTTTTTAACTTTTCTATTTACTATTAATATCTAACGGGTTGCTTTCTAGTTTTTTTATTGTATCCATGAGTATACACCTTAGTTAGGTTCGAAAGCTTGTGTGTTTTTAATCAATATTCTTTTTCAAGTTGTTTTATAAAAGTGGCTAGTACATTTTTGTTCTATTGAAACTTTAATGGAATCGCTGATTGATTTAATTATAAGCAGTGTTTAATGTTCAGAACTTGTCTAAATTAACTTGCATAAGATGTATATAGAAAATACGAAGATTACATTAAAATCCATTAAAAATTAACAATTTGAATTATATTTGTTGTGATACGGCAGATTATGTGATTCGAAAAATCTATAAATTAAAAATTAGTATTCAAAGAAAAACAAAGAAAAATATTTCCATTATCAACTACATTGTATTACAGTATAACTAGCACTACAATAATTTCAAAATTATACACTAGCATTAAGTGCTACCAAATAACGGCTTACCTTATCAAATGCCGTGATATGTTTTCCATGTTGTGGAAGACACTGAAAATAAGGCAACATATTAAGATGTCAAGATAATATACTCAAACAGCAACATATTAGCGCCAGAAAAAAAAGGTGGAGCAAAGTCCACGGTTCCAACACTTCCAACACCATGAAATTCCAGGACTTTTTCATGACTCTATAACTAGCAATGATTCCGACCAAAACAGCCGAGACATATATAATATAATACGTGTATAATTTATAATATATTCACATCAAAAAATTCATCATCTAGACAAACATAATTATTAATCTTATATTCGGAGGGGGAGGTCGATTCTGCCCCACATCGTAATTTTGTAATCATTTTTTAAATGAACAAATGGTGCAACATAAGCTCTCATGACTTTTTCTAGTACAAAGTTTACACGTAACGACTATGAGGAGTCAATGCGACAGGCACACCAAAAAAATTCTCGCTGTCTTTAAAAGTAAAAAAATTGTATACTTTAAAATAAAAATCAGATAACTATCGATTATTTTGAAAGAGTTCTTTGCTGTTCGACTTTACATACAGTGGAAAAACATAAAAGAACAATGCAAAATTAATGTTTAAAAATAATATATTTTGCCGCAGGTAATATTTATTTTCAAAGATACATAATACAACTTTAGTTAAAATAATTTTAAATCCAAATTAATTTCAACGTTAATTTTTTTCAACATTTACTAAAATTACTAAAATTCCACAACTTTTCCATATTTTCCAAACCCGTAGGAATCCTGTATACAAAAGATTATATTATAAGGCAAGGTAAGATAAAGCATGCAGACATATCGTTTGTTGCCAATGTTTTCGCAGTAAAAAAATACCAATATATACAGAGATACTTGAGCTGTAGATCCAATCAAATAGATTTTCTAAAATATATGACGTGTTTATCTGAATGGATGCGCGAAAGCAATTTACTACCATTCCACATGACGTGATGTATGTTAAGCTATGAATTTGTCATTTCGCTGTCGTTAAGCATTTTTTCAAAATTTCACCGGAAACTATTTATTTTTCAAGAATGTATATTATGATGTCTTTATGGATTTAGTCGCAGGCTTCACGGGGAAAAGTGAAATGTCTTACATTGATTTTAATATGTAAATGTTACTGCTTGTTGCAGAAAAAGAAGTGTATGTAGGCCTATGTCGAAATGTTAGGCCGAGCTCGTGTATAGTATCATGTAGTATTTAGTTGTATCCAATTTGATTGGCATAGCTATCGCACGTGGTACTTATTTAAATTAAAACATTTACCTATAAATAATTACAGTAAAATGACAGCTGTAATTCAAAAAGAAGTATTTCACTGATTAATTTAACATTTTAATATGGTGGCCGAAAACAACTTTTCAAAGTTATTGACGTCATCATTTGTTCAAAGTTCAAATTTTGAAAAATGTGATCTGCTAAAATAGTTGACCATAAAATACAGCAATAACAAACACTTTTACTATTAAAATATCATGTTTATGACATCTAATCCACATAATATAGTGTTAAAATATGCGTTAATTTTATTATTGTAATATATTTGATACCATCGCAATAAAATAATAATGAATTTTCACACTTTTACATATTATCTTTTATACATGGATTCAATTAAAAATATTACAATTTTTTAATAAAGAACATCAAATGGTTTAAAATATATTCATTTTTAAACACAGAAAAAACTATTCGGAATAGACTTTTTAATGTCATTTCTGCCCAGCCAACTAACCCCTCACAAAAAAACTAATTAGATAATTCTTCTATTCGGTATTTAGCTCGAATGTAAAATCTTTTGCAATACAGATTAAACAAAATGTGTCTAATTACAACCTGTTTACTCGCCATAAGCTGGTTAACATCAAAGTAATATGAATTTAATTAAATGAGTGACATATCGGATAAAAAATGCAGAATTGTATTCTACTCATTTTAATTTTCAAAACAGCCAATTATCATTCCAATATTTGACTGAAGTGATCAATATTCACTCCTCAAACTCACGTCAATATCGGCCGCCAGTGCCTGGGATTCACTGTGCAGCTCCTGGAGAAGATCGGTCACGTTTTTGAAGGGGTCCATCGGGGTGGCAATGCCGTTGGTTAGGGCATGAAGTGACCTATAATGCGAGATAAGGGGATACTCAAGTCAACATAGCCAGTCAATAATAAATGTTTATATGATTTTGGACAATATAACATCCAGATAGTACGATCTTGGTTATGTTATTGTGACGGAGATAATATGCTGAGTTGATGATTTCTTTTTTATGTGGATATCTCTGCTCTGTCGAGCCTCATAAATCAAGGTATTGTTACCGGCCAGTCATGCACAGAAAATACATTCGCTTCGTAGAACTCATTGGATATAAAATAGTTTGTATTTTTTTAAAGTAATTGCCACGAAATTAAAGATAACATTAAATTATCACGTGATTAACAATGGCAGCTTTATTAAGAAAATATAGTTATTATATAATTATAATAAACACTAGGGGTCTCAAAATATCTAGTATACGAAAGCATTATGAGCCGAACAATTATGGACAAGCAGAATAAAATGTAATGCAACCAAATTCAGAGTGATCAGTTTTAGTTTTGTAAAATATTATGTACTATGTTAATGTCTTTTCGTACATAAACGTTTCTAAAAGTTATTTAGCAACAAACTTATGTATATTCGCTACATAACAGCTATAATAATTTCATTTATATCAATATAATCAATATTTATAATCAATAGTTGTATTGCAAAACATTCATCTAATATTCAAGTCAACATCCATAATCAAGTTTAACTAATTCACTGAAGAATATTTGAAGAAAATAATCAATCAATTACTTGATCTTTCAAATATCAAGTTCTAACGGAATATAAATTACTATATTATATATACTTTCAAAATATTTTCCACACAAATAGGATAAATTTACTGATATAGCTAAGCATACTACTCTTAAAACAACTGTATCGATTATGTGTTAAATAGAAATGACGATAGCTGCAACTGACAGACAATAAAACTAAAAGCTAATTTCCTGGCATCGATAGCCTGCCTTCTAGTAAATAATTAGTTAAGGGTGTTTCATCAGGTAAGAGATCAAAGGCAGTCAATTACGAACGGATTACTTGGAGGAAATTAAAAATTCGACAAAATATATATATATGTATATACACCAATATAATATGTTACAGTGAATTCAGTATGAATCGTTTTTATTGAACACGCAGCAATACAATAACTGCCATTTCATAATACTTACAGCTTATTTCAATCCAACAGTGTGCCAAGGAAAACGTTATATATAATATATTACATATTATTTTGTACCCGTTAGACAGAGAGACAGCGATTGAACTAATACGAGAAAATACTAATATTTGTTATCTAGCACAGGCTAGGCATACATCGTCTTATTCGACGCTCGCTCAAGTAAAATCAATAGAGCAGTGCCGCAGGTAGGTCTTGTTTACTGTGATTGTTGTCAGTTATCAAAATGTTATGGTGAAATACTTTAGATAAAATATGGCATGTCTCATTTAGTAAGGGCGCGTCAGCCCGATACCAACGAATATCTGCCGAAATGTAGACAAGTTGAGGTAATGACATAATCTTGTAGTTAGAATTGCAACGAAAAATACTATCAATTTGGGTTGTTTTTAGTGGATTAAAAGTGATTACAAGTGGTAACGAGTTAAGCCAACAAAAACAACAAGGCCCTAAGATTATTATTTGATACTTAACATCCCGAAATGATAATATAGAAATTAAATGTAATTAAAATATTACAAAACAAACAGTGTGCATGTTTTAGAAAATGGAAGTATAATGCATTATAAAACGTCAGTAGTATTCTTCCTCGCTTAAAAAGGTAGGTAGGCTACTATTTTAAAATGTTGTTTAATTAAAATATATGCCACTTTTAATAATCAATATGGGAAATATGACAAAATAAAAATTGAAAAAAACGATTGATGTTTATTTAATTACAGCCATTTAGCTTCGTCTCATATTTCAAATGTCATAATTATATGCCTCACATAATTATATACGGCTAGATAATACATTAGGTTATTATAGATGCTAGGTAAAGCTCTTGGGAAAAAGCAAAAAAAATCAAACGTTAGCAAATGTAGGTATTTAATCAAATTACGTTAATTTAATATTATTAATTACTTATTATAGAAAAAACAGAAAATTCTTCGTGCCATATACTATAGAATATTACTATTAGACTATTATACTAAACTCGTTCAATTGAATTCTTTCAATTACACATTATAAAATGGAAATAAAAGAATATAGAAAAAGAATTTAATAACATAATAACGACTAAATTGACTTGAAATCGCTAATATTAAATAAAGCCGACAGGATTATGTTCACTGTCACGTATATACAGAATATCATTTGACTCTTGGTAACAAATAATAAGATAATGTTGGCTTCTGGCAACTATTTCTGAATAATTAATTTAATAGTAACTGACACATGTTTCGATTAACAGAACTGTGCGTGTTGTGTAATAGTCAAGGGGGTGTGATTCCAACCATTAGAAATATCCGGAACATAATATAAAAGGGGCACCAATTGAATTGGGCACCAAAGGAACCAGGATAAAAAATCGTTTTGCTGCAAACGATCTAAAGTATCCATGAAATATCCTGTTCGATTTGCATTTGGGGCACCTAGGTGGCACTATTTATATCAAAGATGGGGGCCTATTAGATATAATAGAGGGAACCTTCTATTTGAGACAGCAGGGTGACGACTGCATTTTTTTCTCAAAAAGTATTAATACTTTAAATTTAAAACAATTTGTTAAAGACAATTCGTATTGACCCCCATCGCCCCATATGTTATTGCCATTATTTTGGACGATTTGTAAAGTTATATATAACATGATTGAAAAAAATCCAAAAATCATAAAAAATCAGTAGAAATTACATCCCAGAATAGTTCGAGTAAATTAATTAAAATTAGTAATTAATAGTTGTGGTTGAATCAATAAATAAAACCAGTAAATACGAAATAAATGTAAACAATAATTTTCTAAACTAAATAATAATGTAATAATTAAACCTTCAAAGTGACTATAATACAACCAACAATATACGTCACATAAAATTAAATAAGTTCATGTATACATCATTTTTCAAGGAAAGTTAAAAGCAATGTTGGAACTAAATTTGACCACGGTCAATTTATAATGTAACTAAAACGTATAAGTAAATGGCATTGCAAATTTACAACAAGAAAAGTATTTTCAAAATGAAATAATAATAATAAATGTATATTAAGTGCTATTTAGCCTGTAAAATATATAATTGCTTCTCGTTGTAATTAAAAATATATATTTTCACCATCTAAATAATTGGTCAGAACAAGATATAAAATTTTAATAGGAACGTTTTCCAGGTAAAATCGTGAGGCATACATACTCGCTAAAAAGAGACATTAACCCGCTTACAGACATAAATATGTTTTTTTTAATTATCCCCTTTTTATTAAACAGTCGATATTATATTCTATAAAAATGATCAATACATTATTTAGGGACAGTCATATTTAAGTATAGCTCCTCTTGCGTACAACAAGGGAACGTGTATCTCAACAAGACGCATAAAATTCGAATTTCGTTTAACGAAAAATAATTTGCTCAAGGGTGAAACAGTATAGAGTAGAATATTCATTTTCTCAGTTCTCTGACGTTACTAACTTGTTATTCCCAGAGGATTTGTTACTTGAAACAAGCTCTAACCAGACCTTCTAAGAAATGAAAATTGTGTTAACTTCAAGTACCTAGAATTCTTAGAAATAAAAGTGTATTGTATACTAATGTTTCAAGTTATTTGTGAATATCTTTATGATGTATATTTATTGACGAAACCTTGACAATATAACATTTTCGTTATATAAAAATATACAATATGTAATGAATGAAAAATGGTAAAACCACCATCAGATTAATTAAAGTCGCATTGAAAACGATTAAAGCGTTCAACATGATAAAACCGAATATAATTCACAGTTTTCGAGGTGAACAGAAAATGTGTGACACCTTCCCCTTGGGGGGTGGAGGGGGTGCAATGAACCCTTTTATTTTTACTATAAAAAGGCATCGACTGTTTAACTTAATCACATTGTGAACAACATAAACTATAAAAAGTTAAATATAAAATAGCAACGGGGGTGTATACCCTTCATTCATTTCATAGAAAAGTTATGTGTTCTTTTATATTTTAGGATTAGTTTACCTAACAGCTAAGTAAACATTTCTCAGCTAAACAGTGCCGAAGGAATCCAATGACCCCCGGTTCATTGTTGATGCGAGGGTTTTAACGTAAACTAATTTAAAGAATAAAATAGTCAAAACTTAGAATTTCGGATTCAGTAATTTCCCCACTGTCAGTGGCACTCCACAAAACCCACCTTCCCGAGCCCATACTAACAGCATCCATGACGAGCGAAGGGAGGGGAATCGAGGAGGACATAAGGATCCCCGCGGCGGTTGCTTTGGGTCGACGCTGCCGCTCCGAGGAGCTGCGTGAAGTGAGCGAGGACTTGCTCTCCGAGTGAGTCAATGACGCCTGTATGCCATGAGAACATGAACGGGTGCCAAGGTTACGTTTGTTAAGTAAAGAAATACATAATTATGAAATGTAAGCAATCAAGATACAGATTGTAATGATATGTTGTATATTATATTGTCTTTTAAATACATTCATAAGTTTAGCATTTTACTTCATTTCTACAGAAAAGGGGAACGATGTTAGCTTATTGATCTTTGCTTATTCAAATGTTACCAATAGTTTATAAATGTTTAATAATATAGAATATACTGGGAAAAAACCACAGGGTTCCGATAGTTTTTCTAAAATAATTTTCCCGGTGGTTTTCCCAGATAATTAAGATAAAAGTATAATAATATCGGCACTTAAATAACTTATAATGTGAAAATATACTATAGGTACAAGTATGCAGTCTATAAACTATCATAGCGTCAGAAATGTGATAAAACTGGATGGTGTCTTATAATTATATAGATACATGAGAATTAAGGAAAATTATGTACGAAGGGATGCAACAAGGTCATCTAGTGACGTCTGTAAACTATTTTCAGGCATATGACTTAAAAGGAATTGAGACCCTTGAAAATAAAGGTTGCGAGCGAAGCGAGATGACGAAAAATAAGTAAAAGAAGTCCCAATGCTGGGAGGAGGAGGGTATTGTAGTTTTTTATTGCATATTTAGGAGAATTACGAGAATGGTCATTCAGCCTCAAAAATCTGAAAGAATCTCATGCCTGCATTTTCTTCTTCAGCTGAGTGTATTCGCAGTGTGAAGGAGAGACCTATCAGATTTTTTCTCAGCCCTCAAATAATAAGAATCTGAATGTGAGGTGAGTTCAGCAACAGAATGCTTTACTCGCAAAAAATGTATATTCCCGGAATTTAAATATTTAGCCATCTAATTATTTATCAAAAATATTTTCCGGTAGGGCAATATATTAGCAGGAATTTCATGCAAACAATAATTGATTGAAATGATCAGTTAACACAGGATCAAACATGTAAAATGCAATCGTGTGCGTTGGTTAGGAAATTAATCATAAACTATACAATAACTCTATAAAGTCAACTCAAACAATAAAACTCAACAGGTTTTTCTTTTTGTTTATCAGTAAAAATATCAATAATAGTCTTTGTATAAAAAACTATTTAAATATCCTCCTTGCATAATATATAGATGGTATAAAGAAAGAGAGATAAAGAAACGTCCTCATAGGCCCATAGAGTGTAAATACATCATCTAGCAGAGAAGAACATCTATATTCTACACAAGGAAAGGTTGAATTATGCAGAGCAGACATTTTTTGTATAAAAATAAACACTTATCATATTGTATTTAATTAATGAACATATAATTTTGAATAATTGTAATGTTATAAGCTATATAAAAAATAAAGAAACACTATATTAATAGAAACTTAAAAGAATCAATAAAACAGACAAAATCATAAACATGTTAAAGGGGGGGGGGGGGGGGGGCAGGGGGTAGTTACTTACTAATTTGTATGTACCTATATATGGCTAAAAAGAAGACGCAACAGCGGTTAGTATAATACAGGTTTATATCTTTATATCAAACACATCAATAATAATCATAGAGTAGAATCGTGCAAAATAGTGTAGTTATTAAATATTGCTAGCAGAATAAATATCGTTCATTTATTAATAAAAATGTTCAACTTATAAATCGATTGCTTCGTAAGAGGCGACATAATGAACAATAGCTTGCCGACATGCATTATAATTAGCATACCTACATACCGGGATTACTATTAATGCTAAGTTCACAAGGCTATAAAAAAACTACCTCATTAATCATGCATTATAGATCAGAAAGAAAAAGAATTAATTTCAGTTTCATGAAAAAATATTTCTAACTTATTGGGCAAGTTTATAACAGTGTTATTGTCGCTCCATCCTGTAATTTATATATTACATAATCTAGAAAAGTATAATTTTATTAAATAAATATACAGAATATAATTTTTTTCAAATTTTGAATTAAAGTTCGAAATCTCAGTTGCTGAATAAAATAACATCGTTGTGTTTTAAAAGCTATAAATGGATAACGTAAGTTTGAATATCATATAAAAATAAAGTACAAATAGTAGGCCTATGGTTAAATAATTCTTATCTAAAAATATATTCTCTCATACTCATTGTTTTAAAAACAGAAACTGAAGAATTAATTAGTATGTAATTTGAACAAAAATATATGTTACTCATAATTACAGAATGATTTCATAATTCATACAAAATGAAATTCATTATCATTAGTAAGTTTTTATGTGAATACAACATAAAAACATAAAATAAAACGTCAATTAAGTGTATTTCAATATTTATTAGGATAATTATTATACAAGTTGAAATCATTATATTTTGCTTAACTCGGTAATCATATTTTTTTACACGTGTTGAGCTACATCATTGCATAATTGTTTTTTTATTGAAAATTGTTATAATATAGATAAAGTCTAACAAATTAAAATATATATTTACGTGACAATATATATCCCGTAATTTAGTCATAAATTATATCATAAAGTCAATCATGATGACCGAACGAGAATTTTATAAAATAATATTAAATCCATGAGGTTCAATAATTTTACTGGGCTGACATATTCAAATTAATACAGGTGGAAGATACCCCCGATCCACAAATTGTAGTTTTGTGTAACCGAAATTAAAGATTAATAAATTTATAACTGACTAAAATATTGATAAAATGATGAATATAAAAATAATGTAATAGCCACAAATAGCAAAATATCTACAACAATTTGGAAGGAAGAGAAATATGAAGATATAAATAAAAAACGTTTTCAAAATATATATTTTTAAATATTACATTTTATGCCCTGGTAGAAATGGTTGAACACGAATAATCTGTTAAAGCCTACCTTTTGGAAATATATAAATTACTACATGTTAGCCTTTATTTTTAAATTAGGTTAAAAATAGTTTACATGTAAAAAATTTATATTCGTAATTTCGTTTAGTGGTACTGCTGATGTATAATATAAAATATATTATTCATAACGAAAATGTCACAATAGTTTTAACAATTACAACTGTTTGAAACTAAATTATCCATCTAAATGTTTCAAATTGTGTCATAAATTAGAGGTAAAATAAATAATGGAAATATATCATTATTAAAATGACCAATCGCAACCACCAGAACCTGTTCTATGTAATAAATAATTAATTATAATTATATATAAAAATTCTGCATATTTGTGAATGGAATACCAAAACTTGTCCAGTTTATAATCTTCTAGTGTAGGTGCAGTTAAGCGAAGCGAGCTCATGAGTACGGAAGGTGTGGCAATACCGATATCCTCAAATTTTAAATGCACTTAGGGAATATATATATATATATTAAACATGGAAAGATAATTATAAAATGTCACCTGATAATGATGCGATGTAAAAAATTGATTGCAAGGAAAGTAATACTTTAAAACAAAAAATGGTAAATGTGGATAACATAATAATAACAGGGTTATTTTTTTTGAAAAACCCAGCCGCTGACTATAAATATGTTAATAACCAGATGCAACGAATTGTGCCTATAGTATAAGAAGATTATATTATTCATAAATTATGTACAATTTATTTAGTTACAACTGTAAACATGATAATGTTAATTATACATAGATGGTCAAAGTTCATAGTATGATAGATAAAAATATTTATATTAATAAAACTAATTGATTTGTATTTATTTAGTTACAACTGTAAACATGCTAATGTTAATTGTACTATAGATCATGGTATGATCATATTCATGGCACTTTTTATGGCTTATACATGTTCTGTCTCAAAATGGAAATGCTAAATTCTCAGAATCGACCTCTTCTTGCAATCTCCTCTTTTTCATCTTCCTCTTACTAATTTCTTTCATAAGTCCCTTCTCTGTCTCAAACTGTTTCTTCTCCTCTTCTGTGCGCTTTTTGGTATATTATGAATAAAAAGAAAAACATTCAGTAAAAATGTATTTGTTTTTCTTGATGCAAGGAAAAATAATATAAATTGAACTGCATAAGTTATTCCGTATAAGCCAAGAATACACGCTCAATGAGTTTCTGGAAATGTCTCGACAGATGACTTGGACAAATTCATTGTTTGAGAAAGTTGCAGTCGATAATTGCTGATGTTGTACTACTCGAAAGTCTAAATGTTGAAATAATCATAACTTAAAATAAAAGCTAAATATGATCCTAAGAAATAAAAAATACTAATAATTGCGCGGAGAGCAATTTTTTACTGTTTAATATTGGTCTATGCAACAACAATTTTTTTATTGTTAACATTTTTCTCCCCCTGACTTTTTTATTTCTCCCGCTGACCTTTTTATTAAAACATGCTTTTTCGCCGATTTTTTTGTGAAAAACTCTTGTTTTCGCTGACTTTTGGCATGATTCTAAAAAACCCTGACTTTTCGCTGACTTCGCTGACCGAAATGACCCTAACCCTGATAAAGAACTGTATAAGATATAATTCAAATAAAGTATGTCCAGTTTTTTTATGACTTCTAGGACTTCTAACATAAAAAAGTATAAATTTTAAACGTTTTCCTAGACATCTATGTTAACTTCAAAACCAGCACGAACACTAAAAAAAACATATATTTGTTATAGTATTATTTACTACAGTAAAGTGAGCCTCTTTCCCTCTTTCCAGGCAAAAGCATTTACAGAAAATATTAAAGTAATGTTGTAATGTGATATATTCAACATCTTCTAAAAGAGTTTTATTACTTTGTAATAATTAAATATTAATTTTAGACTGACTGACTGTACTTCTAAACGAATCATAAAAGACAGGATAAAATTGTTGCTACTAACAACCAGATTCCAAGCAACAGCCTTAATAATATGTGCATGTTTTAACATATTATACATCATGGTGGTACATACGTAATGTAAAACATTTCAACAGAATGATTTGTGTATGATTAAATTCTAGTTATATAAAGTGCATAAATAATATATGGTAATTACTAACTACGTATATCAATTAGTGTACGCTTATAATAATATAGTGTTAGCCTATAATATTAGAATGATATATACATATGCATATTAAGACTAATGAATGAAATATCGATCCACTTATACTAAGATAAGGAATCCAGTGTAGTAGAACTAACCACATTAACGATTAAGTAGGTAACAAAAATGTATAGTAAGACATACACTTATTTTATATCAATGGATGCAAGTGTTTTCGTGAGAAAATTTCTAAATGCTTCAAAGACTAAGGCTATATTTTTAATATTATTTAATTCGATTTGATGGAAAAGCAGTGAACAGTATTAAGCAGTCTGACAAAACAGTCGATAGCAACCTGAACGTGGCATAATGACTTTTGTTTTTACCTTAAAAATATTAACAATTTAGAGAAATTAAAAAATTTAGTGAGTTTTCAGATTATCTTATAGTTGCATCATTATTTTATGTCGAATAGTTCACTAATTATATTGAAAAAGATTAAAATCAAGTAAATCTTAAAGCAAGCATTATGTAATATTATCATGAGAGTTTGCAGAGTTGTAATGAAACTAAATTCCACTATTTTCCTTAATAATAATTCTTGGATCTTTGGTTAGAATTATGTGATTTTAAAAGTTTCATATAAAATTCTGGCTAATCTTATTATTATACGCAAATGATACAACAAAAGTATAGATAGTTTCAATTATATATATAAAACGTTTAATATTTAACATAATTTAACGTAAATTTTAATTTTTCGTGAATTTATAAAGGTGGTGGCTTTCCACACATATTATACTGCAAACATTTATTTGAAATTCAATTAAAGATTTTCTATGCAACTCGACTCCCCACACTAGAAACTTTTATTTCAATATTTGTCTAAAATTTTGAAAATTTACTAAGAATTACTCCACACCTGAAAAAATAATTCAATATGTCGCTAAAATATTTTTCATTGTGTTTCACAAAGTAGAACACAATCTTACTCTTCGGAAATAGTATTGCTCTGTTATGCAAGTGATTTCATTGGCTAGGCTTATTACTCTTCATCAAAATTCGAAAAATCAATATAGATTTCTCTAGCTCTACGCTAGCTTCTTACATGGGGCGGTGAGCCTAGTATGTTTATAGATGATTCTTCGGTATTACTACATAATAATTTACGTCTATAAATGCAATTAATAAAATAAATATAATAATTATGCGTAAAAATTAAAACTGGAAGCTAATATGACTCTTTATGTACAGTTGACCTAATAAGTCATTATGACTTAAAATATAAGTCATTTTATGAAAACTGATATTCAACAGAATAGTATCCAGTACTAAAAACATATCAATTATAATACCAAAGCATATTAGCAAGTAAACAATGGAAAATACTCCATACTAGTAGGTAAACAATATAAAGATCATCACCAAAAGTTAGAGCATAACGGATGCCATTTTTATTAATTAAAAATATATATTATAATAAACTTATATAAATATAATACACTGTATATATAAAAAAGAACTTTTGATTTTGAATAAGTTTGCATTGATCTGGGCAACATTTTGAAGCTATATGACTGTAAGAAAAAACTTGACTATTCTTATAAATACAGGCTCCCTCCCTGTTTTCAGATATGGCAGCGTTATGACCAACAGCTCATTGAGGGGTATTAACTTTCTAAAATGTGCGTCCTTCCGAGACAATTAGTACTATATATAG
Organism: Coelogynopora nodosa; assembly: GCA_034780555.1. Taxonomy (NCBI): domain Eukaryota; kingdom Metazoa; phylum Platyhelminthes; order Proseriata; family Coelogynoporidae; genus Coelogynopora; species Coelogynopora nodosa. The sequence continues at coordinate 1,035 of JAUZND010014385.1, read as the reverse complement.
TGTGTCAAAATCTTCAGAGTTCATTCTTTAATAATGTATACAAAACCCTGTCTGTCATTCAAGGATGTGCAAATCAGTATCAATGATCGTGAGTTCCATGTAAACATCGTTCCGTGATATTTTCCGAACACAAACAATAAAGCAGCATATTTACTCTATAAGATGTACTCGAAATTCGTCGTGAACACAGATAACAGTCATCGACAGAATGTGACAAGATATTTTTAAATAAAAAATATTTGTTTCATTTACTTTCCACACTGGAAATATATCTTTGCAATAATATTTCCGAAATATATCTCTGAAAAAATTGCAAAATTTTCAAATAAAGTGACCCGCTGTTAATTAATTGAGTGCCCAGTGGAACAAAATAATATCACATTGAAAATAGCTTTAAAGAATTTAACAGCATATTGACTTCAACCACTACTTACTAGGCAATACAGATATACGAACTTATAATATACACCGTCAATATTTTTTGAAAGATTAAAAAACTAAGGTTTCAGCAGCACACTGAAGACAAAACGTGAAGGGTAACCAAAGCCATCGACCAAGTCAAGACTAAGAGTGAGAGTGAGAAGTATCCAACCTACCGCAGATGTGACATGCTCGGTGTGATACTCGGCCACCGCACGCAGTCGGCTCACCCAATGCTGCCGCTCCTTTGCGTCATTAGCTACACCGAGGAGGAGGGGGGGAAGAGATGTCATCTTACTGTACTGTCTAGATAGTGGTTACATGGGCTATGATAATTAAATGCATGCACACTGTTACATAATCTGTAATGAAACATTAGTATAACAAATAATGCATATTATAACGGTATTGTACTAAAACAAAAATACAGACTGTGAGAGTGGAAACAATGTTAAACATAAATAATAAACATAGTACACACCATAGAGTATAGAGTAGTATAGAGACTCGTCTCTATAATGCGTTACTAAGGACGCCGTTTAAACTTTTATGAAAAAAGCTGAATTGCGTTAAAATTCATTCTTTGTATAATTTTAATTGATAAAACAATATAAT
>JAUZND010014374.1:0-27752 GCA_034780555.1 Coelogynopora nodosa | reverse complement strand
TCTCATCAAGCAAAATTATTGAGTGCAAAAACAAGAGAATTGATGTCTACTGGGAAGAAGTTTCAACCCTTAAAGATAAAAATGGTCAAGCAAGGTACCCTTGCTTAACATCCTTGGTAAAATGCTTAGGCCTATTGACTCTGAGTCATGGAAATGCAGCACCAGAATGTGGATTCTCAATCAATAAAGGAATGCTGACATTCCATACATATTATTTTGTAAAAAATATTTCACATCTATAATAACTATGACAATCTGTACATATTCTTATTCTATATTGTAAATTTTTTTTATTATAACCACAATTATTTATAAACACATTTATTGATATTTGGTTAGAAAAAAATGTCATAAATTTTTTATTTTATCATAAAAAATTTTCTCACAAAATGCTGGGAGGCCTGCTAGCTCTAGTGACCACCTCTAGACTTGTATTTTACATCATGAATTTTATTGATGTTTTTAATGGTATAAACCAGATAATTTACCTATAGAAAAATGGATATGTGGCAATACTTGAAGGGATTTATTTCTATGCCACAGGAACATTTCAAATTGTGTTTTTATATATTCAATATCATTATGTAATAATGATTCAAAATTTGTTTAGTTCCTATAAAATTGTAATATGTTTTAATTTTTTTTAACAAATTATAAAAATGATAATTATTTATTAGATGTTCACTCTGAATTACAAAAAATATACAACTATATTTTTTAACAAAGCTAATTTTTGTATGTTGCCTAGTTATTAAAAATGCCAAAAGATGCATATGAGTTAAGTATTTGTTATGTGACTTTTAATCCAAGAGTTTCTTAATCTTTTCCAAAAAGGGAAAATGCAAAAATTCCCCACAAGATAATTGCAGAAAATTGTTTAGGCCTATACATATGAACAGTTTCATGAAAATCCTGCACCAGATAACAAAAATAATATTGTAACCCAAATTTCTTACACAGGATATTGCAATATTCATAAGACAAATCACATAGTTTACAATAATATAAAATAGGCACATATTCACTCAGTTTTGTTAACCACTGCACATATATATATATATACACCAAATAGGCTATAATATACACAATGGATAAAGTTATGTTTGGTGTTTAATAAGCTGTACACTGTTATGCTTGACTATTATTTTTGACTAGAAATTTTTATTACTAATTATTAGAGATGAAACAAATTATAAATACATCAAATTTCAATGTTGAAATACAATATATGTTTCTTAAATTTTTTGTAATTGACTTAGAAGTTGTTAATCTTTATCAGTTACATAAAAAGCACTAAGTAACATTATTGTATATATTATCTATATTTATTTTTAATTAATGTATGAGATCCATTATGACATACACAGTACACTGATACAAGCTGCATTTTTGTTAAAAACTGCGTTATTGCATGTGTTTTTAACATATTTCTAGGTTTCTGCATTTTTTATTTGATCCTCATTTTTTAAAACAAACTGTTCCTAAATAAAGCATAACTGACATATATTGTACATAATATACATATCCCAAATAATCTAATGTAAATAAATTATGAAATCAGAAATTGTGTTATATAAAAAAAATGTGTGGTTTATGAAAGTAATTTCTCAAACATAAAAATATATTATATAGGATATCATCAACCATTTATATACATTCTAGGTATTAAAACCTTTTTTTGCAGTACATGCAAATTAAAGGCTCAGCTGTATGCCTCACCATAAGCCCACCTAGAATGTTATTGCATTATTTTATAGCATCAGTGTTATTTTAGAGCCAATAGCCTGCATCAGCACTGCATACATATATATATATATATAACAGACTACCTTAGAGTCAGTCAAAATGGTTGCTTCTTACCTGATCAAATTAATTCTGTGTTAGAATATTAAAGTGTGGTGAGTGATTTTAATTATCTCTGTTAACCATTTATTTAAAAATTATTAACTGAAGTGTCACATCTTTTTTCTCACTTTCAAAGAATAATCAATCTATCCAAGTGTCCAATGTATTCTTCCATGTAATGGCCAATGCTATTCTTCTAGTTTTTAATTTTAAATGATGCTACCTCTTGGTTATATTTTCATTTCTAACAAATCTACAAAATTTCTAAATGTTACATTCCTACAGTTTATTTTTTTTTGTACTTTTTACACCTGTTTACTTTAATTTTACTTTAATATGGTAATATATTCAATAATAATTCCATGGAAGTACAATTTTTCAGTTTTCAGTTCTATTTTTCTTGACATTGAGATTAGAAACAATGATGAACATTGCTTATTCTATTAAAAGCAATAGATTATCTTTGTATCTTGCATAATAATACACCATCTGCTGTGACAATACTGTTCTGATGTTCATTTGGCTTATACAGAGGTGTTGACCATTACAGAGCCAAAATTGCATGACTTTACACTCAGAGTTTAAGGCCCTCATTTATGTTATACATGAAATTATGACAATCCCTCACTCTTTTCTACAATCTTTTAGAATTCACAATCTTTTCTACAGTCAGGAAAAATTGCACCAAACAGAGTGCATCCATGTCTACAGAAGCTAAAGAAGCATTGCTTGTTGTGAAGTTGAAGCCAGGAATGTTTCTTGATTCTAATCAACAATTTTCTGACAATTTGCTGTGGCTACAAAAGGGAGCTTATTATAATTCTCTAAAAAACTAACTTTAATTTGGCCATCAATGTTTTGTGTAAATAAGGACACATGCATTGAATTTAATTTGAATATCTTTATGTAATTTTTTAATGTATTTTATATAAAATTTGAATGTTTTTTCTTCTGATTTTTTCCACCAAATTATGGAAAATATTTTTCCAAACTATGCTTTTTTAATTTTGGGGTAATCACCTCTGCTTATTAAATGAATGTGGAGCACACAACAAATTTTTAATTTTAAAAGAATCATTGTGAATAATTTGACTAGAATAATGTTAACAATCCCATCATTAGTGTGAAAATTGATGTCAAAAATATCAATGGATGTTGACAAAGCATTTTAAATACTTTCTATATATCTGCAGAATATTCACTGTAATGTTATAGAATTTTGTAGAATATTTACTGTAATGTTATGGAACTCTGCAGAATTTGCATTTCCACCATCAATTTTGACTTTTGATTTTGTGTGGGACATTTTGCAATGTAAGCTGGTAATATAATGTTATCTGATCAACCAACAGCTTGTTTCTGTTGAAGTAATGAATCTAATTAATACAGCACACATTCCAGTAATATAAGTAGCACTCATTTGTATAGAATTCTGTATATTTATTGATAAATATTCAAATGTATGGATCCCAATAATGTTGAATTTGTTGATATTGACTAACAATTGGTTACTCCCTTTTTGTTAATTGTTATATATATGATATACACCTATTATTTTGATTAATATCTCATAGTGTACTTACATAAAAACAAGTTATTGATTTATTGTATGAACAATTGAAATACTTGTGGGTAACATATAAATTTTTATTTAATCAAAATCAGTAGTATCACATTAATAAGGTGGCAAGACAAACAGTATTATAAAACAATAAGGTTACCCAGGATCAAATTAAAATCAAGTGTGACATGGACATTATTGTAGAATTTTTAGAGTTCAATTAGTATACTATATTGTGTATGTTATAATGTCAATCATCAATTAATTGATAGAATTTGTAATAATACATTTTTTCTTTTAGTATGTTGCATATCTAGTACCTAAATTTTGTAAACAACAATTTGTAATCTATTTAACATTATTTTTCTAAGGTTGTGAGTAAAGGCACTATTAAAAAAGCACTATTAGCAATTTTACAGATATGTAGTTTACAATTTGTTAGATGCAGATTCCAATAATTTTTTTTATATTAAAATAAGCTAATTTAGGCATACCTTTTTTGAGTTTCATGTAATGCATTTAAGGAAACTTAATTTTTTAATTTATACATCATTATTGTTTACCTTTTATTGTATTGCCTTTAATTATTTATTCTTTTCATCAATTTAATTATTTATTCATAGGAGTTTTTTTGTTGTTGTAGATTTTGGTTAATGTTATAGACTATTTAGTTTTTTAATATTAATAGGAACCATGTAAATTTTTACATTAATCAATTTTAATTTATGTCATGTTGGTAAAAAGTATATTTGGTATGACTTTGTTTTGTTTTGATTACAATAGGCAGATTATGTAAGAGTATAAACTCAGCCAATATGAATTTTTTGATACGCTACAATTTGATTGATATATATTACGCATTTTTCAGAATCATGGAGGATGAATTCTCCAAACGACAGTACACAGTATACAAATTGGTTGGAGATCCTTTTATAACTACTTCTTTATCACAACGTATTTACCGATATGATGGAATACTTCAAGGGGTAAGGATGTAATTATTTATAGACTTGTTGTAACATTGTATTGTAATGGTAATTTTGTTTTTACCTTAAGGAAACTGCCCCAGATACCGAGCTACCCCACGATCCACGTTCTAGCTCACAGACTCGTTTTTTGGGTCGAAGGGAAGCTGCTGACTTACCTATTCCAAATTTCAAGGTATGCTGATATGCTTCTTTGAAGTTATATTAAAAAAAGTTAATATATTAATGAATTTCTTACATTTTAGTATGATGTAAATTATGTGGGAATTCCACCAGAAAAGGAAGTTACCTTTTCTAATTTGAACGATAACATAAGTGGAAAGAATTTGGAGGATATGTGTCGCCAATTCGGTGTTATTGAGGAGGCCAAAATTTACTATCACCCAAAAACTAAGAGTCATCTTGGAATTGGAAAGGTAATTCGACGTTCTTTTTAGTATTATATTTTTAGTACTATTTTAAAGGTGTTTTTTTACTAAAATTGTGATTATGTATTATTTTATTTCCTTAGGTACTATTTCGTATAACAAAAAGTGCTCGTAATTGTTCGGATAAACTCAATCAGACATCCAAAATGGGCAATATTATGTGTGTAGAAGTGGACATTATGGGTAAATATTTATTTGAATTTTTTGCCTTGTATATTTATTTTATAATAATTAATTTTGCCCTAATCTTTAGGTAAAACTCGGCAAAAACTCATTCAACAGTCAATACAGGAAGACGATGTTAAAACTGGCAACCATATCAGCTATCCATCTTCGACACAGCATGATGACCCGGATACTACTTCATCATCATGGCAACGTCGATATCCCTCTGTCGATTCTATGGCGCCAACTCCGGTTACAAATCGAGTAGATCAACAGCGTATTTCACACCTTTACACGCCACATCAGCGAGCCACTCAGTCACCTCCACCAGGAAACCATACTAGAGATCTAGAATCACGATTAGATGAACTCAATTTGGACCGTTTGGCGTCTCATACATCATCTTCGGCCAACAAATCGGAAGCCCCGACTCCCTTAGAATCATCAGCTCCCAGACCTCTGAGAACTAGGCGCGACTCCAGTATGTCATCGGATGGCAAGCCCAATGACCCATTTCTAACGGGTTCTTCGTTTCTGGACACTAATGGCACCTCGCTTGGTGTTGACATTGGCGAAAGTCTTGAAATGAGGATTCAGAAACTGCTCAAGGGTACTAGTCTGAGTGGCGGTCCTCCAGATGTCTACTCGACAGGAGATGTGCACCATCCGCCAGAGACGCCCGCTCCTCTGCCTGACGACTCCTCCCCAATACCGTCCCCCTCTTCGATGGTGCAAGATATGTCTTCGCCAATGGACCAACTGGATCCATCGGATACACTACAGCAGAGACTAACTCTGCCTTCATCTGCTTATGGTTCAGGTAAGTTTATTTAGATGATTCACTGTTAAAAATGGTTGTAACATTGTTAATGTATATATATTTTTTAATAATTTGACGTTGTTGTTTTTTGTATTAGGTATTTACGTTTTTTAAACCAAATGTGCAAAATCATGATTTCAATATTTTAAATTACCGTTTTACTTTGTAAGGCATTCTAATATAATATATACATGAGATATTAGTTTATTATAGTTAATGAAATGTAATATACCTAACTGGGGATTTTAATTGTCTAGTAGTTTTTGAAATAATTTTAAAATGAAGCAAAATGGACATTTTAACATATTTTTTGCAAAAGAAGTAACACTTTTATTTCACAATTTGAATGAACTATAATAAAATATGGTGTACTATAATATATAGTTTTCTATTCAAAAGTTGATTTTTTATTAACTTAAAAAATAAATTTTAATTAAATGCTGTTTTTATTAGCTTAGACATGATATGTTTTCTTTTAAAGATCTATTCAGAATTAATTATATCTAATAACAATGTGTCTGTAGTTTCACTATTACTCGTTGCCACTGTTTATGCTTTCGTAAGATTTTTAATTGTTGCTGCTAGCATTTTAGTACTAACGTTATATCATTAAGATAAGCTAAGATAATATTAACTGTATCACATTTCGGTGATTGTTTTCCGCATCTAACAGCTAAACTTGTAAACAGCACGTTATTGTATTGGATAACAAAGTGGGCTGTCAATTCAACCAGTCAAGGCAAACCAGTCAATCCTGACTCGAACCTCTTGGCTATACTCTGCTAGGGGTTCATATTTGTTTTCCAGTTTCTCTGCTTAGTATATGTTTTGTCTTATTGACCGTGTTGTTTAACCACTCGTTTGCAGGTATCACCGACACCACCACGACCAACAGCAGTCAATCACAACTACAGCAACAACAACGTCGCAAAACCCTACTCACGACTCCGCCAGTTAACAGACCCCCCACCACAAGCGCAACTCCTTTCGTGGCTCCCTCCTCCGGCGGTGCTACGGCCACTACGGCAGGTACCACCACGTCTTTCCTGCAGCTCCATCAGCCAATGCGGCCTCCGCTGCTGGGCACACCGCCCAAGCCGGTCAAGGACGAGGTGGTTGAGGACACGATGGTCAGGGTCACCGACAAATTCGTCACCGAACTCAAAGACATCATGAAGCGCGATATTACCAAGCGGATGGTGGAGACCAACGCCTTCCGCTCCTTCTACAACTGGTGGGATTTTGAGGAGACGAAAAGCAAGGTTTGTTCATCTGCTAATAACTATCTAACGATGCATGCGTCCTGGAGTTTTTATAGAAAATTATCGATAAATGTATTTAAAAACATGATTACCTAGATACCTATTATATACAATACCTCCTTTTAGGCTAATAATATTGGAGTCAAACCATACCACTTTATAGTATAGATAGTAGCTGATATGTTCCCATATTAAATATTTATTTTAAAATAGGTTTTACTGAATCAGTATAATATCCTTAAATCCTACTTATAATCCTTATATTGATTTTAGGAAAATGCGCGACCATCCTGTTTTCAGTCAGTCACGATTTATTATTTAAACGTGCGGAATTTCCTGTTTTTAGTGTTATGAGAACCGTTTAATTATTAATAATATATGTCCGGCCTGTTACCCTTCTATATGTCCTATATTTTTTTGGAATCTCCTATATTTCTTATATCTTTTTTAATTTTTTCTATGCATCCAAAAATGGTAGTAAAAGCAGTAGTTGTTTTAAACAATGCAAATCGTGCCAAAAACTGTAATAATTATCATGAAAAATGTACAAACAAATAACATCGCAAATGTATATTGCCATCACCAGAAATGTTGTGGTCTAATTATCACTCAGTATTATATAATTTTAAAATTTGATATTTATGGATTAAATTTCTGTCTTGATCATTGATATTGTATAGCTAAGCATAGTGGTAAGTATATTTAATGTAAAATTTACCTTTATTTTTGGTCAAAATTCCTATATTTTTTAAAGTGGTGTAACAGGCCAGTATATTTTTGAAAATCTTACACAATATTATCGAGACAATTTATTGCTTTGATCATTGTTTAGAATATAGAAATACGACTCGGTCATACATTTTTTTATTGAGTTGGTTTTCTTTATTAAAGAAATAGAATTTTGCTATGTTGTTAAAATAATTGTGGTCATTATTTACTATTATTAATTAAACTGTAATGAAGTGATAAGTTATATATTATTCAAATGCTAACGATAGTATTAAGCAATTTATATTACTCATCTGATTAAACAGTAATATAATATATAATTATGTTTAAATTGGAATATATATTGTAACCATTATTGGAAAATAATTGAATTTTACTTTAATAATAGTAATATCAAAATTAATTATATTAATACTTTTCATATAATATAATTATGTTTGAATTTCATTTACAGGGTATGAAGAGGTACATTCCCAAGAGCAACCCAAGCGACCACCCCTCTGGATCCACCGACTCCCTGACCTCCCTCATGATCTCTAAGGTGCAGCAGAATGGCGGTGATATCCCCTCCACAACCAGCGGCGACCCCTCTAGCTTAGGTGGTTCCTCCATGTCAGCCATCGCCAAGGAGACCAGTATGATCGGGTTGTCCGCCGGGGCGACGATGCAGAGCCTTCTGGGCTCGGGGGGTATCACTGGGATGTTCACCGGGCTGCGAGGAACTCTGCCCAAGATCCAGAGAAAGCCCAGGCCGCCCTCACCTCTACCGCGTCATGATGTGGAGAAGAGTGAGTTGGGTCGAGATTTCGTTGGGTTATTTTACTAATTAGACTAGCTAGCTTACAGTTGACACGGCAATAAGAAATCTGGAAACGTGTGACATTTTAATTTCAGACAGTTCTAGGAAACTACTTTACTTGTACCACTGATATATAACAAAAGTGCTGTGTACATATTTAATTACTACTAATTAAAAAAAGTTTAATACTAAATTTCACTGTTTTTGTACTAGTTTACATATTATTTAGATTATATAAAAAAAGTTTATAATATTTTTTGTTACAATTTATTATAATGTTCACAATTACAATAAATACTTTAATTTATGAAGGATTGGGCTAGATTAAAGCCTTAGTAGATACATTACGGTTTCGTTGCATACTTGCAAATCCCGTTATTGCAGTATTTAGTTTCTTATTAAATTAGATATTTTGCACTGCTGGATTATGGTTAAACATTAATTACTTAGAGCATAATTTCCTATGCCGTAATTAATTGTGAGCCATTATTGTTTTTTCCAATCTCTATTTATTCCAGTTATTTTTTCTCGTTTATTTGAGTTTCCGTTTAAAAATTTTTCCGATTGACGATTAATTTATTTTATACATCTTGCTTATCGATAGTCTACATTAGATATTTGTATTTTTTCGATCGTAACCGTCATAAAATAAGCTATTGGTTTATGCTTCAGAGAACAAAACGAAATCTCCTGGCAAAGACCACCAAACCGATGGAAAGGTTTCTGAAACTTCCGCGAAATGCGAGTCTAAGAACGACATGCAAGAATCATCAGCAAGCGGCGAAGATGAGGTATCAGACATCGATGTTGTAAGAAAGGTGCAGAAGACGAAATCAAAGAAGCCGGCCAACGTTGATGATGTGTTTAAAGAAAGGTTAGCTTGTAGCTTTTTCATTACAATTCATTGCAATGATTTAATTTAATTACAAAGGTGTGTTTAACATTTCTCTCGATCTTTTAGCAGTGACATGGAAGAGAGCGAACAGAGCCAAACTTCTGCCGAGGAAGAAGATGACAAGTCATCCGAAGAAGATTCTGATTTGTCTGACGATAAATCTGACTCCGATGAGACCGAAGAAATGACTGAAGAAGAAGCAGAGAAGGAAGAGACTACAGAGGATGCTCCTGTTAAGGAGAAGAAGAAGAAGAAGATCAGCAGTTCACCTAAGAAAGCGGTGGTGAAGAAAGTCGACATGGATACCGACCAGAACGGCAACGATACGATCAGCTCTCTCAGTTCCGACGAGTACGAGACTATTCTTGAGGAGGAAAAGGCTGCTAAATTGAAGAAACAGTCCACAACGCCCAACAAGACGGTCAAGAATCGCTCCCTTCCCTCTAAACGTGGAGGTGGACGTGGCCGTCCCCCTCTTGTCAATCAACGAGCCGGCTCTAAGTCGTCCCCAAAACCTGCCTCAGTCGTGGCGTCCAGAAAAAGTGCCAGCGAGGAGTCTGTCGGTCATAGCAGTGTGGAAGAGGAAGAAGACACCAGCAGCAGTGCAGGGTAAGTAGAAAGATCAGAAAGTCTTTAAGTGATAAAATAAATTAAAAGGTTAAGTTTTGGGTGGACATGCAATTATTATCAGATGTATAGGTAAACTAACGTCTTGAGCAGTATTTTTATATTCACATTAAACAAATATGGTTTTATTTGCAGTGAAAGCAACAATTTTCATTGTACATAGCACGTACATAATATAAAAATGGGGCGTGGTATATATTTGTTTTTTTTAATGATTTGTATATATATCTCTTTAAAAAGTCATTGTCTCTGGTTTCGTTAAAATCCTCGAACCCTGAACTCTGAATTAATGTTTGAAAAAATTCCATTTAGCAAAAAGTAAATAATAATATATTATGTATTTATTCGGGGATAACTCACTTTATCTGATTTTTGCATAGTTAGTATTCACCATCTACCCCGAATCCACAATCTTTTTACTTTCATTGATTCAACTTGACAGCAGCAGTGACAGGGGTAGTAAGGAAGGGAAGGAGCAGGAGAGTAGCGCAGCCGGCTCCAGTGTCGAATCAGACTCGCGGGGCTCCGCTCGTTCCCTTCACCGTGACCGCGATTCAAGTGCCGAGGAGGAGGAGGAGTATCAGAGACGTCGACGGAACCACCAGCGACTGCTACTGCAGCGGGGAGAGCGTGTGCGTGGCGCCACCAGGGGGGGTGGTCGAGGAAAGCGGGGAGGACAGCCTACCTATGTGCCACGTGGACCCGCCAAGGTGATCGCTGCTCAGAGTGACAGTGACGAGGAGGAAGAGGATATGATACGGCAACCTGACAAGGTGGGAATATTGACAATGCACCAGATAGACCAGGCTCTAGGTCTATTCGATTCATATTTATTTAGAGCTTTAAAAGTCATCGTCATGATATTTTTTGTAGTTTTATATATTTATTAACAAAATTGATACATTATGCATTTTTTTATATCGTGTTTAATTTTTATGCATTTTGGAAATATGTTGTATTTTGTAGTAAGCTGATTAATTGTGATATTTTTATATGGAAAATGTTTTAAAGGTTGGTAAATGATACATATATATATAACATAATTTGTAGGCTCACTTTTCGCCTTTTTTATAGTTTTTATATAACTTGTATAATTAATGTTGTTTGCGATTATAACCACCTGGTTGTTTGCGATTCAATCTTTTTCTTCGATGTCAGATTTTTGTCTTTCATGTGCGTTCTTTGATCTCAATTGTGTTGCTATATAAATAATATGGAATTTATATATCATAATAAAACATAACAATAATACGTTTTTTTTAAATTACTGGTATTTTGAAACCGAAATTCTCTATTGTTTTCTAATCAGATGATTCGACGGCGTGGTGGCTCAATTCAGCAGCAGTCTCCAGCCAATCACCATCCCTTACCCATGTCCTACTCTTCTGGCGGGAGTGATTTTGACGAAGTGGAAGACATCCCTCGTGTGCCCCCCATTCACGGCTGGGGTGGGCATGATGAGGACAGTATGTTTCACCACTATCCGTCGACACCGCAAAATCAACTGCCACCTCAGGTACGTATTATTGTGTTATATATTGGTTGTTTTGATATAACATGATGGTGTGTGGATAGTTATTAAAATGGATATTGCTTTGTAAGTTTTACGATTATCGATGTACTGTTTATGTATATATAATTTGTGAAGCGATTTCCGAGAAACTAATTTTTATTAGATACGTTATACGCGAAAAATATTTTTAAGAACTTCAAAAAATATACGCAATTATTTATATATTATTATCGAAAAAACATGGTGTTACTTTTTCAGTCTAATTTTCACGCCTTAGATGATTGATATTTTCCATTTAGCTCTTAAGATTGAGCATTCCCTGCAAGCAATTTTCCTTTGTGGTAAGTTTCCAGTTACAGTTTCCAGTCAAATTAATTCCAGACCATTAACTCTGTACTGTGAAGCAAAAGAAAAATACCGTAAATATATTTTAGATATTTTGTTCTGCATTTTGTTAATATATTCTAAATATTACAATTTATAAAATACTATATTAAAATGTATTATTTGCACCCGACAATAACTTATCTGGTCATTGTGTAGTTACGTAGAAATCTAATAAACAGATATTTCACAACAGAAAAAATTGGCTATTTCTGGTAAAAATTGTATTGATGTCTCGAAAATTACTTATAAATACATAATATTATACTATACATAATATAATATACATAACCTCATATTCATGTAATTTAAATGTAATTATACATAAATTACAAATAAATGTATGCTCAAATTTTAAAAAACGCCACTGGGTACTATAGAGTTTAAACATTGTCGTGATATTGAAGAACTATTTTACCAACCATATTATAATCTATATTTTTTCTGTTATTACTGTATCTTTTATGTTTCCTATACTAGTACAAATTACATGTATCACGCTTATGCACTTTCAAAAATAATCAATTTAGTATCGCACATATTTACTTTTATTCTTCACATGAACTTACACATGTCTGAATCTAGCATGGCTCAATTATTAGCAGAACAACAGCCTGTAGTGGTTAGTTGACTGAGAAAATTGCCTAATAGTTCTTTACGGAATATGAGGCCGTTGTCTAATCTAAATCGATGGGCGATTGTGTTTTATCGTAGAATTTATATAACGATCAATAATATAAATCGCTTAATATATCGCTTTGTTTGTAAGATTAGTTGGTTGAGTGTAAATTTTGTTAATTTACTTGACATAAAAGGTCTTTTGCTTTTATTATGTAACATTATTTTCGACCAATTTTACTTACACTTTTTTAAAATTGATAATTTTATGAATCGATTGAACTTTCGCGAATCTTCGAATGGTTTTTATTATATATCTAACCTGGAGTATTAAATTGAGAGTGACAGAATAAGTTGAGAATAATGTATTCGCTTAAAAAGTAAGACTAAAATATTCTTATAATATTAAATAATATGTATATTTTATATTACTAATAATGTTCATTAATATGTTTTGTTTTCTGTGTTTGTTGTGTTATTTGTTTTTATTTTTAAAACTAAATAGCTTATTACCGTATAATGTTCCGTATATACATTAATGTGTGCTTTATTATGATTTTCAATTCGTTTCTAAGACCGTAGACAAATGTTACTACCTAAAATTAGCGGTCTATTATTTTATTTATAGTAAATTTCTGTTTTTCAAAGCTTGTCTTACTGTGTATTCGTATAAATGACAAAGAAATCAATAAAAGTATTATGCAATTTATTAAAATGTGTGAAGTTTAAAGCATTACTGATTTTTTCTCTAGAAATTAGAGTTTTAGGGCAGAGCTTTCCACTTTTGAGCTGTTAAAAAGCTAAACGATTAAAGTTAATTCACATTATTTCGCTAGTTGTAATCACTTCATGTGTCCGTTTATTCTAGAGCTTTTGATCATTGAGCCAGGGGAGGAGGCTTTTATAGTCGTAATATATTATTTATTTACAACTTTCCCCTAAATATATAAAAATATGATGAGATTTTTTTTGGATCTGGCTGCGGATGTGATAAAGTAAAAATCATTTAGTTAGCTGTTTCGATCTTAATCAGAAGATGAACATTAGGCCTAGATGATAGACATATTAAAAATATGGTTTTGGTTTGCTAAACGTTTACTTGGCTACCTGTTTTTCAATTCATATTATTATAATTAAAGATTGTGTAATACAACTTTCGATTGATCAATCATTTATTTATTGATTATTATTAAAATTATTAGTCATCTATTTTGAACCATATCGTCAGCTTTGCTTGTGTTTGAAATATAACTGTAAATGTAAGCCAATGTGAGTTGCTTTTCTCACTGAAAGCGCGTTATGTATATAATGTTTTTTGTTTGTCAACTATTGTAAAACATTATTATGATATTTTGAGATGTCATACTTCGGTTTTATATTTATTTTTGTTGAACATTATTTTAAATTTTTGTTTAATTTTGTTTCACTTTAAATTCATAATAACTGCTAAAATTTATCTAGTGTCAACATTGTATCAACTATTTATATTTCATTAAAGGTGTTTATTCACTTTTATTACGAATGTTTCCTGTAGTTAATTAATTTTAATTTTGTAAATCAAATTAATATTAAATAAACACACAAAAATAATATTTTATTGTAAAAGCTATTGTTTAATCGCATATTTTAATTTGTGCCTTTTGAATGAGAATTTGTATTTACCATTATGTTTACAAAGCATTCACTAGCATTTTCTTATCAGTTATAAAAAGTAGTGTATTTGGTTTTTCTCTTATTTTCAGGACTCTCAAAGTAGGTCACGCCGGAAGCAGCAATTGGTCAACAGATCAGTAAATCAAGTGGTTGACAGTGATCCTCTCCTTTATCCAAAATTCCCTGATGATGCATCATCAAGGGTAAGTCAATATTAACTCAAATCGTGGCACTGTAAAATATTATACAAATGAATCATTAAATTGTTCATATTTTAGATTTCGTATAACATTATATATAATTTACAAAATTAGAGATATTTATTCTATGCTTATCTCCATATACGGTTATACATTTTTCTGAACATGTGTACCATATTGTCCTTAGATATTTCTTCTAATTACAAAAGTATGTAATATTGAGTTTCATTTAGAATTGTTGAACTCCACAAAACCTTTGAAAATATTATACAATACAATTTAATATTATGTGGAATAACCACTGTCTTTAAATTATATTTTGGAAATGCTTGTTATTATTTTTTTAGTTATTACCTAGATTAACAATTAAAATTTTATTAACGTTTATTAAATGAAGATTTTCTTTTACCTAAATTATTATCATCTTATTATATAATATAACGTTTGCTCATTACATTTGAGATAAAAATATAACATCATTGCATGAAGTTGTTTTTTTGGTTTTGATTGTGGGTATTGCAGGTTTGCATTATTCACATCTAGACTACTTATAAATCGCCAATAATAGATCATTATTATAGCATGTAGAATGTCATATCGGACTAATAAAGAAGTAAATTCACATTACTGTTTAATTGAAATATTTAAAGTGTTCGTTTAAATAGACGACTTACGTGATCGGACTATTGTGACGTGACCGTATTGCGCTCATGTTAATTACTATTTGAGTTCACACATTTATCTTCGGTTCAAAATTAATTGAAAATATTGATAATCCATTATAGAAGCAGTAATTATAGTTGTGTAGGCAAGAACTATTAGTACGCTATAATATGATATCTATGGGTACAGACTAATATAATTATATACTCACATTAGATAGACAACTTTTCCAGGAACTTATCAGTAAGTTAAATGTATTAGTTCTTTGTACGAGTATGCTGTGTCCGTTATAACGTAACTCTATACCATAATACGGTTGGCCACCCGTCACTTCAGCTTCCCGGCAGCACTCCGCGCATACTCAACCGTGTCCACAGCAGCGGCAGCAGCAGCCAGCCGGGAGGAGGGGGGCCATGGTCCCAACACCACACGACCCCGCCCTCCTCCGGTGGCCTACCTCCCCAGCAGCGACTGTCCACCACTGAGGAGCGCAGAAAGCTGGCCGCAATTGAGAAGAGGAAGGAGCTAGCCAAGACTACCGGGATCGTTATGTCAGGCAGCGAATCAACGGACAGCGCGGATGCTGAGTCAGTGGATATTCATGAGGTACGCTGGTTTATTGCTGTGTGTATGTTTGTCGATAGTTTGTAATGTATTGATAGGGAAGTTTTCAAAATACTTCAAAAATAGTAAAATAGCTTGGACAACATTTTATGCATATAATATGTTTGGTGCCTGTTAGCATTTTATATGTGGATTTATTGATTTTTCCATCTTTCACAGACAGTAGCCTATAATTATAATTGTTTTGATTTTGAACATACATAATTATATGTTCGGACGTGTATGCTACATTTATATAACTTGTAATAAACATTTTCATCTTATTTGACTACTATCTCTTTTATTATTGGATTTCTCAAAAAATATATACTTGAAAAAAAAACTATATTTTTATTAATACTCAACTAATAACAACCATATTTCTCCCTCTTCGTCTCCCACTTCAGACAATAACGGAACCCTACGACTGGCCGGAGTTGATCCTCGAAGACCACAACTACTTCAAGGTCCCCGAGATCGGCACCACTATCAAGTACCGGTCCACCAGCAAGCCTGTGCGTAAGGCGAGAGAGAACAGGACGAGCTTGAGGGATGTAGACCTGGACATCTCTTCAGACCAGGTCGGTGTTCTGTTCGCTTGTTGAAGCCGCCAGTCGTGAACAACCGAAGGGTGTAGATTAAGGCCTGCAGCTGCACAATTTGTTGGAATTTTAAAGATTTTAATAAAAATTATGGGAGTAATCAAACATTGTTGTTTATTTCTTTTAACAACGATCAGATTTATTTTTAGTCTGGTTATTTTCATCGAACGATATCAATTAATTGATTTTAATGCACAATATAGGATTAGTTTAATTAACAAACAAGGCTATTATTATTATTATGTATGCATAGGTTTTTTAAATAGTTTTTCTAAATTCATATACATGCCTCATTGTCAGATGTTTTGTATCAATAAATAATGAGTGTTGTAATAATACTATCTTGAATTCATTGTATCGTTTAATCCATAACTGCTCTAAAGCGAAATAATTAGAAAACAAAATCCATCATCAGTTATTTCTCTCGATGTCGGATATAAATATATTTTGTTTCACAGTTAATATGTATTTTGATCTATATAACTTGCATAAATTGCAATCTCCATATAACTAGACTACTACTTACATTAACATTTTCTTAACATTTTTGGCAATTTTAATCAACTTTTTTATACCACAATATCTGTTAGCATTAGTAAAACTTTTTCTTTTCTTTTCTGCCCTCCATAATTATATTTTGGATATATTTATTTATATATATTATTATATAATTATGTATTTAATATGCCATATTATTGATACTTCTAGTTCTAATGTTCACTATATGGATTTAACTAATTATAACATTCAGTATGGTGCAATGCAATGACAACATCATTTATAAAATATAATTTGCCATTTACGTATAATTAGTGAAGCTTACATGCTCAGCTCTTCTACAATCAAATAGTTTAAATATTTGTTATGGGAGGTGTGACGAAGTGGATCGTTCTAAAGTCGATATTACCTGATCTCACTTTTGGCTGTAGAATTTCATTGTTTTGCACCGACCTAGGATGTACCACAGACATGGCGCGCATCTGATCATGTTCTAGGCCTGTTGCATCGTGTAACAAGATTATTTGTGTTTTATTTTTAGTCTGCTTTATTGGATGCTTATTGGTACAAATACATTCCATAACCTGTTTTACGTATGATTTATTTCCATAACATTCTATGAACACAACTATACTATATTTATATGGATTTTATTTTACCTATAATTTTTTAATCCTTGCCATCGGTACTCTCCTATAACTGTTATCAATACATGATCCCTCCCTCCCTCCAGCTGCTAGACCGACACCCGGGTGACACAGGCGGCCCGCAGCTGCACACAGCCCAATCAGTCGGCGGCGGCATACAGGACAAGGAGCGCTTCGCCGTGCGTGACATTACAAACACCAACCAGCGCCCCGTCATCACCCGTGGCAACCGGGAGCTGGCTTCCCTCTTCACCCCGGTGATCAAGTCCTCCCTACCCCCCCCGCCCATCGCCCCCCTACCGAGGTTTGTGGATTCTATTGAGGATTTTTTAGTTGATTAGTTTCAGAGGGATTTTAATGGCTTACTAATTAGATAGCCTATTTCTGTTCATTAATTGATGTATATAATTTACGTCTCATTGATGTTTGAATCATTGATCAATATTATTGAACATGTTATCATAAAAATACTCTAATGTTATAATCTGAATAATTTTTTGTGAATCGGATATTCAGTTTATTGTCTTAGTTTGTGCGACATTTGTATAAAGCGCTAGTCAAATTAAAAATAGTATTTTTACGAACACTTCATTTAGTATATTTCAACGAAGTGATTGTCATATATTTTACTTAATAAATATCAATTAACACTTATTTAAAAATATTTTTCGCTAAATAATATAATCATACAGATGTAAAATACATAATATACAGAAACTTATGTTTAGCTATGTTTATTGTTTAAAAAACGTTTAGTCGGAACGTCCAACCAGATATATTATTATTATTGTATATAAAAGGTTTTTTTATTATTTTTAAGGATGTGTTCTTTGTTTTATTTGTTGATTTAAATATTTAAAAAAAATTCATGTCTAAATCTTCTGACAGTATCCGCATTATCAGTATGATTTATGTTATTTGATTATGCAGATATAATTTATGTTACATAATAATTATGTAAATAAGTTTCTTATCTATATTTGTACTATCGATTTGCCCTATATTAAGTCAAAGTTAATCGTATTCAACGATGGTCTATCTTCCTAACTACGTTTAAATGTCTATAAAACATGTAAAAATATACACTTTAAGAATATTATTACATGATTCATACAGGTTAAACTCACTTTTCAATTGAGAATAACACTTATTTATGAAATCCCACTTTTATTCCGTAAACATAGTTTACCTAATCCATCACCACCCCCAGGACCACCGCCAGCACCACCGCCATCAAGTCGGCGGCCTTCTCCCGGCGCTCCCTGGAAGAGATCAAGCGCCTCCTCTCCTCGGTCTTCTACCAGGGCATGGACACCGAGGATGTCCGCTACACCAAGCGGGCCTACAACCGTCTCCTCCACTCGGAGTCCAAGGAGGCCTACTGGCTCAACGACACCCACTGGGTGGACCACGTTGCCACCAAGATCATCGATCCGGAGCACGAGTTTGAGCGGATGGGCGAGCTGATCCGACGCCGGGGTGACTGGCGGCCTGGCGGCGGTGGCAGGTCCAAGGAGCCACCCAAGAAGCGGAGAAAGATGGTGACGGTGGGGTCGGGTGGGGTCTACAAGATGTGCGATGAGTTCGAGGATGAGGACGTGTTGCCTGCGTTGCACTCGACAGGTGAGAGATTGTACTTGTTGTTTCTTTTGTGGCTGTTGGTGTGAAGGGTTCATATTATTATGTAGTCTTGGAAAATGTTTGGACTTTTGGTAAGATGGTATTGAAGAATGTAAGGTCTGAACCGACTAAATGGTATTTTTCCTTTGACAAACACTCATTTGATGCCGAAAAAGAAATAAATTCCATTATTTTACCAAAAAACGTAGTTTAAGTAGGGTCTAATGCTTTGAGAGTGTCAGGCTACAAGCTAACTAGAAAACATTGGATGTTGTCATCGACGAATTTGTTAACATTCATCGAGCAACAATTCAAGTCTCGTGTTCGAACATTATCTTGTTCAGTATATTGTTTTTAATTATCTAAGAAAAATAAATACTAATACTAAGCAAACGTACATTAATTTATATTTTTTAATTCAAAAACAAGTCTATTTGTTTTGTAATATGATGCACATTATATAACTTTATATTTTGAAAGTTTTTTTACTATATTCTTAAAGCAATAAAAAGGAATATAACCTATATTTTGAAATTAAAAATGCATATGTTGAAAATATACCAGTATTGAAATATTGTCTAGCGTGTATACAGAATTAATGTTATACGATTAAGTTTCCACTGGAAATCGATTTTAAAAGATTTGCCGGTCAAAAAATGGTGTCCATGTAAGTAATTACATCCAAGTCATTTACTCTATGTTATTATGATATAATTATGCTATACTAGCTAATTGCACCATATATCCCCCAAACCCCACCCCACAACAGGAAGCGGGCGCACGGAGGGCTTCTACAAGCTCACGGTGACCGAGAAGCGCACCGCGGCCCTGCGCTGCTGTACACACACCTGCATCGAGCCGGAGTCGGGCGAGTTGGTGGTGCTGGGCATGCCGCTGGTGCCCGCGGCCACGTCCGACAGTCTCCAGCAGATGCTCACCGAGGGCCAGGCGGGGGGTCATGGGGCCGGCGGAGAGGGCGGGGCGGGGGGACACCATGGGGCGGGAGTCATCAGCGAGAAGAAGAAGAAGCAGACCCAGTTCCGGGAGGCCAGGTCGGAGCAGAGGCGGCTGCTCGCCGAGTTTCAGGATATTGAGACTGGGGATCTGCTCAAGTTCAATCAGCTGAAGGTGAGAAGAAGTACTTTTTATGTTTAGAAGAAGGGAGGTGTTCCCATTCCGTTAGTTGTCATAAGTAGTTTGTGACCGTTCTCACCTAGTTTTTACCGCAAATAATTTATGATGTCGAGATATTGCGCTTAAAACCCACTTACATAAATTATTCACTTATATTATTATTATTTACCGTACTTTTTCAAACATATTGTATACAACCCTATATATATACAATAGTCGCTCATATTCACAACACTGTTTTATGACCACCCCTGACAACTATGCCGCGCTCCAACCAACCCGTCATAAGTAACCAAACCTGAAGGGATTTCACCCAAAATAACTTGAAAAGATAGACTTGTATTGTTGATAAATATCTGTACTTAATAGAATATAAAATGTATTCATCGGTTTGCATGCCTACGGAAAATTTTACCAATATGTGTGATTCAAGTAGTTAACGATGTATTTTATTAGTTTATTAATAATATTATTATTAAATTATTATTAATATATTTATTATTACGATATGCGCAAAAGGTGCCATGACCGCCAAAAATCTCTCCAATTGCTGAGAAGGCTATCGACAGAACAATACCATAAATATTATTATGAAAAGATCAGAACTTCTATGATGTTCAAAAAACATGTCTACTTAACTATTTTTAAAACTACCTGATGACTTGTTCCATCCAGTTCCGCAAGAAGCAGTTAATCTTCGCCAAGTCTCACATCCACAACTGGGGTCTGGTAGCCCTGGAGCCGATAGCCGCCGAGGAGATGGTGATTGAATACGTGGGCCAGGTGGTTCGCAAGGGTGTGGCCGAGTCGCGGGAGAAGAACTACGAGGCCAACGGGATAGGGAGCTCATACCTGTTCCGCATTGACGATGACTATGTGATTGATGCTACCATGTGTGGCAATAATGCCCGCTTCATCAACCATAGCTGCACGGTCAGTGGTCATGTTAGTTGTCGTGTTGGTAATAGAAATACTTAGTTTTGTGGGGGTGTTTGCTATTGTATATAAATTGTTTAATGTTTTACACGTTTAGAATTTAATATTAATAATTACAGTTTCTGTATAATTAATTTTATAAAATCTATTATAATCACATCAAGATTATTTGGTTTATATAATTAACATAAAATATAAAATAGTAGAATGTTACCTTTTTCAATTAACAAGTTTGTGTATTTTTGTAAACTAATCTCGGTAGTATTTTTATACTTCTTATAATAATTTTGCGTAAAAGGGGAATTCTCTTGAATATAGTTGATCATGAAATTTTACTGTTACATCGTTCAGTAAACTTTACCTATTACTATATGTGGTAAATTCTTATTTCATGCAGCCATTGGTCATTGTAGAGTCCCTCTCTACATTTAAAACAAACTGTGTGTTACAGTTCTCGATTTATAAATACACAATTGACTCGTGTATAGTAAAGTGAGTAATTGTGTGTTTCTCTTCTCTTCTCTTCCAACAAACAGCCAAATTGTTACGCCAAAGTGATAACTGTGGAAGGTAAGAAGAAGATTGTCATCTATTCGAAACGGGACATTGGTGTGATGGAGGAGATCACCTATGACTACAAGTTCCCATACGAAGATGTGAAAATTCCCTGTTTGTGCAAATCTGACAACTGTCGAGGAACACTGAACTAGACGGGGTTGTTGATCTCCAACATTTATCTTGATATTCAATATTTAAAACCAGCTCATCTTTCCATCTTTTTGCACATAAATGGCATATATTTTATAAATATATTATTATCCTATTTTAACGCAATACTGGTAGTTTTGTTAATAGTGCGTTACGATTAAATTATGTTATTCATAGTGTTAATATCACTCATTATTTCTCTAACCGTCCATATTGACTACTCAGAGGTGGTATGTGTATTACAATAAACAATAAAAATCTAGGCTGTTTCAATTTGGAATGACTGCATTCCTCTAGATTATTCTTTTCGTGTTATTATTGAAGCAATTAACCTATTCTAAATTGATACTCGTTTGTGAATATTTTTATGCTCAATGACAGCTGCCAACAACGGCAATTTGCGCACACAATGTACAGTTTTAACTCTTATTTTATTTATATTAAATGAATATGCCCAGACGAAGAAGTGTAGGATAGTTTTGTTAATAATGTGAATAGCTTTCCTCTTGTACATTATGTGAAGTTAACTATTAAATTTATATTTCGGGAATATTGTACCATATTCTACTCTTTCAATGGTTTGTTGGTATATTTTACGCAGCATAAATTATTTTCTACATTTTTGAGTATTTGTTATTATATTTAATTGATTTCGTTCTTTGTAAATATTGCACTTGCTGCTCGCATTAGTTTGTCATTGTGGTGTTGCTGATTTAGCGTCCGTTTTTGTCTCACTGTTTGTATCTATTCAGGTTTAATTCAGGATCGTCAACCCCCTTTTAATGTTAACTATTGTAATATTATTTTTGCAACTTGTATATATTGGAGCGTGATTGCTTTGCAATATTTTATGAACTTCAAAATATAACAAAAATCCTACTATTCTTATCTGTTGTATTTGTTTTGGAGCATTTCTAATGATTTCAGTAAAACTGAATAACTAAAGTATAGCTGGTGCATATTTAATTCCTAATTACCAGTATCGAAATTTTTGAAAATATCTTATTATTTAGTAACAAGGTAACACTTAGTCGCTGTCATCGAACTGTATCTACTACACTCCAGTTCATTTACTACTACTATTTTGTTAGTAGTAATAATAAACATTAACGAAAATATTTTAAGTTGATTAAAAAAGAACAAACTAGAAAATTATACCTGCATTTTCTGAATGTATTTATTTTGAAATTTATATTATTATAAAACTTATATATATGTACAATTTAGCTATTATGTGCTTCACACCCTTTAGATTTTACTTTAAATACAACTCCGATTTTAAAATGTATTCTCGTACTTGCGTATTTTTAATTGTCGTTTTACTGCTTATCCTAATAATCAATTAAACAAATAATGATTAAAAATAGCTAGCTCCGCGTAATTTTTTTTATATTAATGTTCCTTTTGTTCACACATATATATACTCGATAGTATTTTGTTTTTCTAGAGCTTACAATGGTTTATGATAGTTATTATTTATTACGATTGAATATAGTACTTTAAAAATGTAAAGTAAAAAATATGTTATCTAAATACACAACGTGGTGGAAATGTGTATTACAGTATTGAAACATAGACTTTTCTAAGATATATATAGGCGGCTTAACCGGATTTTCTTAAATATATGTTCTAGGATTTTTTCACATTTCATGTGGCCACCCTGGTATGTACATTTAAAAAAAAGTTTTGCTGAACGTGAATTTATAATAAACATAAAAAGCATGATATTTATTTATATAAGGCGATTACCATAATGAATAAAAATAAAGCCAAGAAACAAATGTTTGACAGATTTATCATTATTTTGTATCTATATTTTGTTTTCGTTCATAATTTATATCTGACCGAAATATACTTTTTAAAAATCGTATACAGCAATTATTTAAAATTATATATTTTTAACTTCTCTGAAACTCTTTTTTGATATTTTATGGTTTTATTTGTTATTGTTTCAATAGCTTCAGTAATTTAACAAATTTTTGTATCAAGTTTAGAGATTATCTGTGGACATTGCTAACATCAATTACAAATAGTTAGGCCTATAGGTTTTTGTGATTTGCATATGATAATGATTTGATATTATAATCCCGTTTCCAATACAAAGACCATGAAATGAATATTGTAAAACTACAAAATACATGTTAGATTATGCAGTCCTTGGTATTTGAATATATGCATATAATGTTAGATATGATGTCTGCGTCTTAATCCTGTCTAAATAAACTTGTCTTATAAGTGGGGTGGGGGGCATTTCGGTGTCCGGTCAACACGGCACACTGGTAACCAGGTAACTGATAGAAAACATGGGCAATCCCTTCAAGTCGTCGGGACTCTCAGTTGTGATTTCATTAGATGACGCATTCAATGGACGTTCTATAAATTGCATCTGAATAACATATTTTTAATTTAGGTAAACATATCTGTAAAATAGTACGGGTAACACTACATTATGAAAATATAGGATTTCGACAGAGATACTACTCAAAACTTATTAAGATTTTAGCATGAAATCCATGATATTTATATTTAACTAAATATCAGTTTCTGATTTATTTTTTACCCAGATCTTATCATTAAATGTGAAACTTATCCGGGTATGTTTTAGTAATTAAGTAATCTACATTTCATATAACAGGTAATAGACCACATAATAATTGAAGTTCGTAATTTTGATATTTTCGCTTTCCTTGGTGGAATACCATCCAAGTTTAATTTTTTCGTTCTATATTTTTATTTTATATGTTTGTTTATCATTTTGATCATCTATATAATTAAGGTATTTTTTTACATTTGATTTATTTAATAATTGAATGGGTATCATGTCCAACTACAGAGAAACCCGCAATTTTCTGTAATTTACTTATCACACAATATTGCCTGGTGATATACTCAAGTAGGTCAACTATTCACATAATATACATTGGAGAAAAGTTATAACATAGAACTGATTTTCTTTAATGTTTAATGTTTAATCTTTAATCTTTCTTTCTTTCTTTTTCTACTTGTACCTCTGTTGCCCCGTTTCTTTTTGAAAATAAAAAAGATTGGACGATGAAATAGTATGGACAACGTTAACTACATAAATATAAACATGAAACTACTTTAAATATTTTTTCCGTTATTTAAATTATTTTTACTTTAATTTAAAGAAATATTTAATTAATAGAACCATATATTAATGGCTACTGATAAGTAGTATCACATGTATTTATTAATATAGCTAAAAACCTAAATATAATTAGGCAATTTAATTTGGGAATTTTCTATATTATTATTTATCATTATATAGCATTAGTATTCCCTATCTTCTATTTTTAATTGAGCATATGGTCCACACAAAAGTTGGGTGTACAATACTGTAAATGAAAAGAAATCATTTTGAAATACATTTATATTTTACGTCAATAAACATGGCCGTCGCCAGGATTTTCCAAAGGGGATCGTTTTTTAAAAAAAGGAACACCCGAGAGAAAATTGTGCACCGAAGATTATATGCAAACTTTTTAGCGGGAGTCGAGGGTCCAGAGGCAGATTAATTTCAATATATAATTTCATAGATAAGGCAATTTTTTAAAATATGAACACGTGATTATATAGTATATACAGGTGCAGTGTACATAGTGACATTTATATTAATACCAGAGGACAATTTACGTTTTGCAAAAATCTTTATTTTACACAAATATTCACATAGTATAATTCTTCGTTTTTTTTCACTCAAATCTCTATGAAAATCAATAACTCGTTTAAATTTTATTTAATTATAATATATTTAATTGTTTTTCCTCTTTCTGTATTAATAAATACATTTTAATATATTGTTTTAAAATTAACTTATTATTTATAAAAATCACCTTCTGTTTTTATTATTCATCATTATGAAATAAAAAAGTAAAAATCAAAAAAAGTAAAATAATAAAAAGTATGAAAATTTATTTATTCGTTTACTGATTTAAAAAAAGGAAAAAATAGTATTAACAATAAAAAATGATTAGACCAATGTAAAAATATGATGACACGAATAAACTTCACAAAAATAAATTTAATTAAATAATAATAAGAAATACAAACGTACATCCGTAGACATATAAATAAATTTTAAATTGTTTCCCACAAATTAATATTGTCTATAAACTTAGAGAAATTACCATATTATAATATACATGAAAAAACTCAATTAAGGCAAGTTATTAAGGCAAGACAAAATTAACAGACCTGCCAACCTCCAGACTCGAAAATCCGTGCAAAATTAAAAACAAATTAAGTTAAACAAATATTTATACTGAGTTCAATATACAAACAATATTGATAAAATAAAGTATAAAAGAGAGTAAAATATTAACAAGTATGAGACACGAGGCGTTAAAACAATGTTTATAAGATATAATACAGAATAAAATTTAACAAATCTGAGATCCAAGGCGCAAAATATTGTTTATAAGGTATATTACTATTACAGAGATAAAAAATAAAATAAATGAAACACAAAGTAGTATAACAACAATTTTGTTGACGATAATAAATGTGAATAGTAAGTGTATTCACACAGAGCTAGTAAATATATAATTATGAGTTAGTAGCTCTTAGTTAGTAGCTCTTTAACATTTAACAAGTATGGACTATCATAGTTCAACACGTTCACCCCCTTTCTTTATAAACAGAACCTCTAAAGTATGAATGCGAATTGAAGCACGGTTTGCGGTCCTTGTTTTTCATATGAATCTAAATATACGTCCAGAACCCTAATGCTGTGTGGTATTGACATAATGGCTAACATCATACAGACAATTTTCGCATATAGGGAAAAGTTCTATCAATATTTTTCCATTTTTTAAAGTTGTGCCAGACTTTGTTACAGTGTGTTACTAATTCAACTTGCAGTGCGGGAATGTTTGATAGCAACGAAATTCATGATGTAAATCATCTTTGGAATAAGAGTTCTTAAGTAGACGATACCCAAAGAATTCCGACTTACTACAACACTCATTTACTCTATTCCGCACATAAGAAATTTCGCGATGCAAATATAAAACAAAATTCTGAAGAAGACGATCGGTAATGTGTGCAAGAGGTTCATCTTTCTGAAATGTTTGATTCAAATGATTCACCGTTTGGAATAAACCAAAGAATACATTCGCAACAGATTGCAGAAGTTTTAATTCTAAGAAAATAAATGATACGTAGGAAACGTTTAAACAATAGTTTTTCCCGTTCATTCTCTGTATTATCTGTACTGAAAAACATGGATGGAATGATTTACTCAGCATCTCTTGGATCAGAGTTTTGTTTGTTATGTTGTCTTCTTAACTTTTCTTCACTTCAGTTCCAATAACTAACATTAACAAACTGTTTCACAGTAGATAGCATCCACTATCAAAAGTTAATTTTAAATACTCTAATCCGGTATCAATTATAAAAAATACAAAAAGCAAAGTATAATATACTTTTTTACCTAACATTTCTGAAATATGGTACGTCCGGGACAGCTTCGAAATCCGGGATATTTCCGGAAAATAAAGAAAGGTTAGCAGGTCTGATATCATTATGCTATAATAGAAATTTTATGCAAAAAATAGTTTTGAATTAAGAATTTAGAAGTTTAGAAATATTTTCAGCGGCCCACTTCCCTGTCAAGTAGGCTCCTTGGATGTATCCGTTATATTCAAGGGTAGCCCCATCTCCGGCAAAATGTATTCGACCGCAATTTCGATCTATCCACTCAACAGTTTTCTGGATTAGTGGAAAATAGGTGCAAGAGAAGGAGCCAAGCGAAAATGGGTCGTCTACCAAAGAGACATACCGGACTTCATCTGGTGGTCTAAAAGTCGAAGGATACATTCCACGCATGACGTCATT
>JAUZND010014363.1:0-27752 GCA_034780555.1 Coelogynopora nodosa | reverse complement strand
ATGTATCCTATGTCTCCTATGTATCCTATGTATCCTATGTCTCCTATGTATCCTATTTCGCCTATGTATCCTATGTCTCCTATGTCTCCTATGTCGCTTATGTCTCCTATGTCTCCTATGTTTCCTATGTCTCCTATGTCTCCTATGTCTCCTATGTCTCCTATGTCTCATATGTCTCATATCCTATGTCTCCTAAATATTAATATTTGCACAGCTGGTGAATAATAAAATGTATATAATAAATAATATATATATATATATATAATATATATATACATTATATAATAATAAAATTTAAGCACGATATAAGTAAAACATTATATTCTTAGTAAACTTCGTTTTGCAGTTCACAGGCTGGACTTATTAATAATTAACCATTTTGATACCTGCACCCTCCACGTATGCCTACGTATGCTTTATGGTGAGTAATCCCCACTCACCCGCTGTACGGATGTATGGAATCATGATTTAAAATATTTGTTTTACTAAGTAATACTTAGCTTATTAAACGAATGTGTAACGTATAATGATAAACAAACGTTATTCGGGTACTATTCCCGATGTTATTGTTTTTAAAACAAAATGTATAAATTAGTTAAACTAGTTTGTATAGGTTGCACACTGGGATAGACTTTTAGACTTAGCATATACGTCTTTTATAATTTTTAATTTGAAAATCTTTATAAAATAATATTCATGTAGAAGATAGGAAATAGTTGACAATAAAAATACCACACCTTATATTTTAAGAGTATGAACGCTTTCTTATACACCCCCTCCCTCACTGTACTGTTATGTACACTTTAAAAGAGCCCTATCCCCCTACTCAGTATACGTACTTTATTGCTGGCCCCTTAGGATAAAAATAAAAATTACAAATATTGCAAAGATTATTGTATGTTAAAAAAAAAATTTGTTCCGACTTTGCCGAATCGTTCCTGACTTTGCCATCACTGTACTGTTATGTACACTTTAAAATAGCCCTCTCCCCCTACTCAGTATACGTACTTTATTACTGGCCCCTTAGGATAAAAATAAAAATTACAAATATTGCAAAGATTATTGTATGTTACAAAAAACTTTGTTCCGACTTTGTCGAATCGTTTAGATTTCACGTATGCAGAATTATATAGACAGAATAAACAGAAAATATTATTCTTTAGTATTTTAATATGTATGGATAGTATTTTACTTTGGTATTTATTTATAATATTTATATACGTATTTAGTCTTGTATAGGTACCATTGAAGAGCACAAAAAGAGAAAAGAAACTTTATAAAATACAAAATAAAAGTATTAAAATGGTCAAGATAGCAAATCAGATAGCAAATAATTTTAATAAAAATATTCAAATAAAAATATATATATATAGGCTATGTTGATGTATAAATAGGATGTATTTGTATAAATATTGACATCTAGCATAGATTATAACAACGTTATTTCAGAAAAAAATGTATAGATTTTACTGTTGTATAAAGAAAATCAATCTCAAGAAACAAAAATGCAACAAAATTGACATGTAGACCATCAAATATCAAATATCCATGATGTTTCCATGCTGAGAAAACGCTTTAACAAAAAGAAAAGTATTTAACATTTTTACTAGATAATATCTCATTGGATGGTTTGTCTGAGTAAACTGTTAAAACCATAAATATGTTAATGTTTGATGGTACTTTATATATTAAATAATATTCAAACGCTATTGTTAATAATATTCTATATAGCCTTTATATATATATTTTAGATCTTCTCATTTGAAACTAGGCTGGCACTGCCGTCGTATGGAGACTAATTTCAATATTCAAATTTATAACTCGTATGTGATTAATTTCTTAAAGAAATAGTATAAATTTATTATGCTTTTATAATTTTTACTTGCAGTATACTTTAAAATACAACACATTTTATTTTATTGTCATATTTTTCAAACGATTATATGATATTAAACCATTTTTGTCTTGTTTCATATAAATATATATCTATATTATTTACCTTCTGACTTCCTGTCTTTCCGTCTTTGTTGCAGAAGATATGTTTTCTACAAGAGTTTGTAGTCTATTATTCACAGTTTAGTTTGTTAGATGTATATTCCTCTGAGATAACCCAGATAGGGGGAAAAGGTTTGTTATCAACCCAATGAGGGCAAAACTATAACTAAAAAACATTTTTGAACAAATTTGTTATATAATTAAGTAAACCACAAAAATGTTTCTGATGGTATCCCCATGGCATCCTATATCTTACATGTACTATTAATAAGGGTCGATGTACGTGTGTATATGTTTACACTTTACACCCAACATGATTTTATATGATAGGAAACTCATATAATATGTATATACAGTTGCTATATTACAATTAAATATTTTATTTAATTATTAAAAACTAATATATAAACCTTGACTTTTGATTCAAAATGTATTATTCATAACATAGTAAAGTTTTCATTGAAATAAATTGAAATTAACATGACTTAAGTGTCTCATCTTTACAGCACATATTTTAAAGAGTTATATTTATATTTTAATGTGTTTCATTTTTATCAATACATCAATAATTAAATAAAGTCTGTTCAACTAGCATGTTTACTAAATCAATCAGCCATATCAACCATTTAATGAAATACTAAACAAAACAAACATGTATATTACATATGTATATAATGTTCAATTCAAAATTGTTGAAAAACTCTTGCTTTTTAAAAATCTGAAATAGCATTAAAAGTAATATATATATATATGTGTGTAATTATATCATACTTACATTTTCATAAAAAATAAGTTTTAATGAATTCTCGATGTGATGCAGTTTTTATAAATTATTATGTGTAATACAATATAATTAATAATTATTTCAATATTAATAATAAGAGTTTTATAATCAAATTTGCATAGTTCAAATTATTTTTTGTAAACAAATATTTATAAATTTATATTGATGTTTACTTAATTATTTGAAAGAAAGATAATATTGTATAATAACTTCATAAAATAGTACTGCGAGTTTGTGTGTTGCTATTAATTTATGTTATTAATTTTACAAAATATTATGAAAATCCAAAAAAAGATTTATAAATTACTTCGAAAACTTAAGTATCAAAACAATTAAGTTTGTTCTATATGAATTGATTGGGATTCATACTGCTTCATACCCAAATTCTTAATGCTTTTTTTAAAAATAAAGAGTAAATAGTACTATTATTCCATGTATTGCAAATTAATTAA
Source organism: Coelogynopora nodosa (assembly GCA_034780555.1). NCBI lineage: Eukaryota > Metazoa > Platyhelminthes > Proseriata > Coelogynoporidae > Coelogynopora > Coelogynopora nodosa. The sequence goes on along the minus strand of JAUZND010014363.1, from coordinate 24,521 downwards.
TGTATTCCATAAATAAGTTGTACATTTCTGACCGTTTTATCTGAAAACTTTTAGTAGATCACATTACCAGAATTTTACTAACAAACAAGGCATTAACTTATGACGCTTCTAATAAAATCCAGATGACACAAGCCATTAAAAATATACCGCTTGACATAATAATGATCTTGCGGCTTGTCTTATCTCAGTCAATTGTGTGGACAATATTTTTAGTAGAATAGACAGAAAAAGCTTGTAAGTGCACGCTGTTTTTGTATACTAATGACTGTTTACCCATTTTGATCGCAAAAACGAAATAATTCCGCTCTGGATACAAAAGAAAAAATATGATGAATTGATGATAAAAGGTTATCTGATTTACTCGTTATTATTTTACCATAATTGGTGATTCCAAACTGATTATTATAAGCTGTTCAATATAAAAATAAATAGATTATTAAAAATATTAACGAAATTATTTTCAAATAAATAATTATTTTTACTAATGTTAGCATTTTAATGATTTTTTAATCAACGCATAACAACAATTTAATTACAATAAATGGCACAACATTTTTTGCAAACTACCTTATTTTTTGACTATACCAGACATACTATTAATAAATATTTTAAATACGACTTGAATAATATCGGCGATTGTTTAGTAATTTCTGTTTCTTGATATTTCTTGATATTTCTACGATTTTGGTATTTCTGTTAATTATCTAAACTGTGAGAATTAATTATATGAAAGTTTACAAATTGTTATATTGAAATATTTATGTAAAATGTAATAATATTAAGCATATTTATATAAAGGTTATTTATTTAACATATTACAAAAATCGTCAGTTCTAACATTTTAAATGATCGGTCTTCTGAGAATTTCGCTTTACTTAATTTAAGACGCATCATTTCATTGAAGAGAATATAAAACATACAATTCAATTGAAACAATTAAAAAGTGATAAGGCCATTTTAAATTCAAAACTATTGTAAATAATTGCATTCTGCTACAATTCCTAATGTTAATTATGTTTTAGATGACTTCCGATCAATTATTATAATTTTATAATGAAAGTATCGTGTTTTTTATAATACTGCAATTTGTCATATGACCTATCATAATACAAAATACTCTTACCGTAAATTATTATATATTCAGCATTATTTCACTAATAGAAAACATATTATTTGGTTTGAAGTACGGTTCTAATAATAACCTTTTACCAAATTGTGATTCAAAATAAAGAACCCTTCCATGGTTTCCATTCTTTCAGAATCATATACTGTTCTGTTTCAATGAATTTACTAAAGTTACAGTTAATTTTTTTATAATCAAAAAAATACGTTAAGCATTTCGTAAGAATATGATTAATACAATGTTAATAACCAGAGTATGGAGAGTTATTTTATTACAAAGTTATTCAATGCAAAAATAATTGAAAAATATGTTCTGTTTAGCACTAAAAATAAATCAAAGAAGTGATGGCTATTAAAGCTGAATATGGTAATAAATTAACACATTATTTTCAAATCCTCAACATCACCACAAAACAAACACAAAATTAACAAAAAAAGAAAAACCAGAAATTATCAAAGCGACTGTCAAATAAGAAACAAAAAATCATAATAATATCAGGATGGTTCAAAGGAAAAACTAACAATCATGAATAAACTCCAGAAAGGTAAAACAAAAGGAATGAGTTATCATCAAACCACAAATATTATTCACAATTTTTTTTATAATCTAAACATAGCTTGTACTCTATGTAAAAAAGGCCTAGAGTGATAAGATGGCAAGTCAAACCAATGAAATCTATCAAATTCAAAAAGCAAATGAATAATTAGGGACAAGCCGGATTATATAGAAAACATGTGTAACAAATGATATTTATAATAATAAAAAATGAAGAAAAGATGACTAAGCAAATTTTGGACCCTCAGCGGCAGTTTCCGGTTTATGTGCACACAATAAAATGAAAAACAAGATTATATTACATGTACATCTAATGATATAACGATTCGTTAATAATTTTAGAAAAATATTAGACACTTGATTGCATTGAATTGATAGAAAGCATTTGAGAACGAAACAATTGAAAAATCATGGTAGATATTTTATGATATTAATGTAACACGTGGTAGATATTGCATGCTGTTTATTTATGTTAGATGTATTTCTGTATTTTTTACATTCTCGGTATATAAATTATTTAAAAATGAAAAAGAAAGCTTAACAATTTCATGTGTAAAAAATGTTTATTTACGTCGAACGTACCGGGAACATTCTCCAATTTCTTTTATTAATATTGTATTTTTTGTTGGCCTATATATAGACTGTATATATAGAGGCCCAATGATATATTAAAAATATTTTCATATTAAATAACTTGTACTTGATTGAATTGAGTTCTCAAAAGTGTATTTGAAAGATTAAAATATTTTTTTCTGTTAAGAGTTTACGAAGTGTATGTACAAGTAAATAAATACTCAGTAAGTATTCTTTGATAACTGTGAAAGCGGTTAATTTCAGTGAGTTTATCAGTATTTTGAATTTAAAGTGATTAATATTTTCATAAACAGATATTGTTTTCCATTAAAAAATAATTATAACTACATGTAATTGTTGTATTAATATATATATATATATATATATATATATTGCATTAAATATTATTATAAATACTAAAAATGATACAATTATCATTTTCAATAAGAATTTGTTATAATTTTTCTTAATATATATTCGTGTATTTTTAATTAATTAGATTTTTCTATATTAAATATTTATTATTTAAATACATTTCTGTCATATATTTAATAAAATTAATTATTTACATATTAAGAACTGCAAAGTTATAATGAATTAATGTATAGCCATAACCACATATTTTATACGCTAGGTACTCTTGATCATAAGTGACTTAATTTAGAACCAACTTTATTTGTAGGTCAAAATATTCCATTAGTCAAAACATTCGCACAAAAAATACTTCGTTGTATAACGGCATAAGAAACATATTATTGCATTTTATAATAACGTTAAGGAACCCTACAAATGCATTAAAATATCATTAACATGCATTTCTAATAAACTTGATGATGTGATGTAATTATCAATATAATATAATAACATGATCTATTTGTATTAAAGAATTCAGAATGTTTTAAAATATTTTTTAATAAATTCATATGAGCCTAAGATATTTAATGTATTACTCAAATAGATTTTGACAAACAGTTTCTCTAATTTGTTATGTAATATATTAAGTTATTTAAAGCCTAATTTTATATATATATATATATATATTTACATATCGAATTGACCCCAACATAATTATCGAATGCGACCCAAAATATCGAAAGCACCCCATTTATATATATATATATATTAGTCGAATAGGCCCCGTTTTTAGTGGGGCCAATCGAATGGCTTTCGACATAGGGCCCATTCGATTTGTTAATATATATATATATATATATATATATATATATATTATGCATTATCATCACTTATATCATTTACATAGAGTAGCGTGCCGTGTGTAGTGTAATTATTAGAATCACCCATTTAAATTTTTATTTGTTTCGAAAACATATTAATAAATAGGCATATTCATAAATATAACATAATATGATATCTAAAGTAATACATTTTTTCGAAATAAACATATAATAAATTAACCGTTTTGTCTTTAAATTAATTTAAAACGCCAAAATTATGTGACTATGTCAATATTAAATAATCTCATTTTTTATTGAAAGTGAAATTATATTTGAAAAGGGGGATGATTTTTAAAAGATTGGAAAGAATAAATAAAATTCTATAAATTTGATTTGCTAAAGAACTTCTGAAGAAATAGTAACCACGAATGAATTTATAAATTAGAAAAATAAATTTTACTTTTTTTAAATCCTTTTTTATTAAATTTATTAAATTTTATTTGAATAACATTATAATATAATATTCATATTTTACAAAGATACAGATATGACATTCATTTCTATTCTAATCTCTTAACATTAACAATTGAAATAATTATTTCTATAAAAATAATCATTCGTTAAACATAACAGAGAAAGCTTAGACGTTTAAATGGAATAAGTTTTCCTAATGAGTTTTCCTGATGGCAACAGTCTGTGAAATAATTGAAAGAATGCAATTATCTGACAAGGATACCCATTTTGCCGTAAGCACAATAACTGTGGACGGCACCTTTATAAAATTACACTAACGTACAGTATATGAAATAAGTTTGGATTTTACTTCAAATTGAAATTTTATGTTTCTGTATGGTAGGTCTGAATAAATCGACATTAAAGAAATTCAAAAATTATATAAAATGTATGATGAAATGATGAAATATGACCTTTTATAACTGTAATTGTTTTATGCTTAAATATTTTCTATTGAAAAAAAAAAGGAATTCCTAATTATTGTTTTAATTTCACCACATTTTAAATAAAAATTCCACCATGTTTATATAATATTACATATTTTAATGCATTCTAGACATTGAATAAAGTTGTTTTTTAAGCGAAATATTAAGACACCGAATAATTTAATTGAATATACAAAATATACTATAATATAAATAACAACGCGAATGTCCCACCTTGTATATAGCGCTGAAACGGACACATAAAAGGTCCAAAAATGTACTTCCGAATGATATAGGCGGTTATGCTGGGCGGAACACAGACAAAAGTCATCAGCAAATCCGAGACAGCCAAATTGAGGAGGAGCATATTGGTGACAGTTCGCATTCGGCGGTGGCGCACAAGTGTTATTATTACAAGACTGTTACCGACCAACGAAAGCAGAAAAATAACCGAATAGCAGGTCGCCAGGCCAGACAACAGCACCAGACTGGTCATTGGTCGTCTGGACACCGTGTAGTTCGACATTGTTTCATTTGTGTCGAAGTCGTTGCCTGTTTCGTTCATGGTAACTTTTATCTCGAATATATTTATACTGGAATAATTTATTTTTTATATTTTCTAAATCCCGATAGCCGACAGCGGACGGTAAGGACTGACTATAATTATGTGTACAATATTTTGTTAAAAACAATATAGCATATGAAAACTAACCACAATCACTCACCAGTATTTGTGAATTGTTGCGGTGTTAAATAGATAGAAATATATAATCAACAAAAATATGCAGACAAAAATATAGGAAATAATTTGCTGGTTTTTTATTGGTTAAAGTCGTTTTAAAAGATTCTTTCCAATGGCACAACTCATTAGGGAAATAGTCCTTAAAGCATTTTTACTAACTAAAAGATAGCTCATTTTGTTCGTGTATCGTACACCTGTTCGAGTGATAAAATGTTAATCTTTGTAGCATTGCATTATATTCACAAAAACAATAATGAACAGGGTAATTTTATACAAATGTAACATTCCTTAAACTTGTATAGTATTTCTGCGATAAATAATAGTATTTATTTATTTTCCAAAACAAGTAATAAATTTTTGTCATATTTATATCATTATTTTTTTTTCATTTACTCAATGCACCCACTTTTTGTAACTACTATTATTTTAATTTATCAATTTTTATATATTTTGAAAAGTAATAATTTTGCTATTTAGAGTTTATATATTCTGTAGTGATTAAAATAATGTAAAATTAAAACAATAATTTTATAAATATATTTTATATTAATATTATTATTATTATTATTAATGATAATATTAATATTAAATACTTATCGGTATATGTCCTTTCGTATATAAATTTCACCACTATATACAGCTGGGACATGGAGTTATTAATTATATAAAAGTTATATATATTGTATATTTAAAGATGTTATATTCAACAAGTAATCGTAAAATACATGGTGAAAAATAAATTTTTATTTAATAGCACTTTCGGCTAATGCCTTTTTAAAATAATACAATACAAAACATAGCATATTGTATATAAATATTTGTAATAAAGTGACACAAGTTGAATATGATGTAGTTAAAATTTATGAATCAGAGATTTATTAATTATGGATATGAAAAAATATATAAGTATATTAAGATATAATTCCGTGGTCCCCAACAGTTTGGGACAAATAGTTACGATTTTCAGAAATTCAATTGTCCGCATCTGGTCGGTCCAGTTTAGGGACTTTACTTTCTTCAACTGGGATATTTAGTACTATATAGTCGTATTTCTTGAATTAAATCGCCCGCCACAAACGTAACACAACCATATAAACTTAAACCGATTTAACACTAGTCGACAAAACACCAAAAAATGGCATCAAATTGCATTTCATTTACATATTATTATCTTATATTCTTAAAATTGAATGTCCCACCACAATTATAACCACAACATGACCATATTTACTGACATAGTTTGTGTGTCTTTAATATATCGAACAGTAAATATAACGGCTGAAGTAAGTGAAATCCCTGTCTTGAACTCCATAAAATGTTATCTACATTATAGGTTCATAATTGGTCTGTTCCTTAGTTACACATATTTTATAGGTTCACAGCTCGGCCCTCCAATCGCATTTTCCCGACAATTCTTGAACAAGTTGACTTTAAATTAATTTATTAATCATGTATTATATATATAGTATTTAGCTTATGTATTATTATCACATTATTTAAATGCATATAATTTATGTCTGTTAAAACTAATCATTTAATCGATTACATTTCAAAATAGTTAGTAAAACTATTAACATTAAATATAATCGAATAAAAACCCAAATGAAGCCCCTAACTTGTCGACCAGTCCCAGACTTTGACGATAGGTCCCTAATTGGTCGACCAGTCCCAGACTTTGACGATAGGTCCCTAATTGGTCGACCAGTCCCAGACTTTGACGATAGGTCTCTAACTGTTCGACCAGTCTTAGACTTTGAGGATAGGTCCCTAACCGGTCGCCAATCAACATAAATAACCAACATACAACAGAAATAAGACTAAAATTAATAATTAATAATTTTCTATTTAAATTTATATAGATAGAATCGCGATGTTTCGGCTAGTACTTATTAATCATAATCAAGTCACGTAACCAAAGTTTATTTCTTAAAGAACTTATCAAAAGTATAACCAATAAAACAACACAAAAATACCTTCAAAAGAGGAGGTTTGAAAATATAAGTATAAAATTTAAAACCAGACGAATAATTGAAAGTAATATTTATAGAAATAGAAATTAATTTATAGTTAGTCAACTTTCTTCCGTTTTTTGTGAACTATACTTTTAGTTAATTGTCTTGTTTCTAGAAGATTATACTATATATATATATATATATATATACTTTAGTCTTGTACTAAAAAAATATAAAATGAAAAATAATCTGTTGAAGTAAGAAAAATGACAACAATGATAATATTCGACAATGACAATATTCAACAATGACAATATTCATCAATTACAATATTTAACAATGACAATATTCAACAATGACAATATTCATCAATGACAATATTCATCAATGACAATATTTAACAATGACAATATTCAACAATGACAATATTCATCAATGACAATATTCAACAATGACAATATTCAACAATGACAATATTCAACAATGCAATATTCATCAATGACATTATTCAACAATGACAATATTCAACAATAACAATATTACATTACCGATAAAAAAATCAACCGTTAAACAATATGAGAATATTTGAACCATTTCAACAAAAGAACAAAGAAAGCTTAATTAAATATATACGAAACAAATTTCCTCCAACTTAAAAAATTGAAAGTATAGAAGTTGCTGATGCTAAAAACATCGTAACACGCCAAAGAGGCAATAAATCAGACTATGCAGTAACTGATTTGGAGAATTTGAACCGAAGAAATTATTTACGAAAATAAAGTTCTACATTTTGAACGATTAACGTTTTCTTAGGATTGCAACCAAACCTTGCTTTTGTATGATTTTTATCATCATATCGAATGCATTGCGCACGGATACGAAATGTGTATCTTGTAGAAATTGGTATTTCTTGTTACACATAGAGCAGCAGTACGATTGCAAACACAAAACAAACTCCAAGTAAGTGAGCTCTCAAAAATTGTGTTTCTTCTGATTGCGCACCTCCATCAAGAAGTAGTAGGGTACCCATTGACATATTACTTCGACGATTCATTTCTCAAACGACGATGTTTGTACTTTTATGGTATGTAATGTCATTTTTCTCAACAACCCATACACATCACAATTTTAAAACGTGTCATATTTTTTTCGAAGTGTTTTAGGAGTATTTGTTGCTTTAACATTTCGACATATTCGGCATCTTCGTTTCTAAATTCCCAGTTATTTTTCTTCGATATCTTCAATCGACTTCCCAATATCGAAAACCAAGTCGATAATACTGTCGGGTAACCCAGAGTTACAATTGATAGGTAAAGAGTGGGTGTAACCCTTAGGCCTATCCATCACGAAATTGCGACCATGTAGGAAATGTACTTAAACAAAAGGTTATGTGCTCTCTATTCATTAAATCATTGACTAGTGCACATTAGATTTATGTTGATTATTGCGCACAAGGCAATATCAAGAAAAACGTAAGACAAAATAAAATTCAGTACATCGAGTATCATGCAGAAGATTTAATGAATCTGTATAAACAGTTATATTTAGACTGTTGTAACCATACATATGGATTTATTTCTTTCTCTCTCATTATCTCTTGTTATGTACGATTGTTATGTAAACGATGAGTAATACACTAGTTTTGCCAGTTATGCGCATCCTAAATAGGCTAATTGTGTTGAAACTTAATGTATTTAATTTTTTATTAATAAAATAATTTCTTTGTTTAACGATAGTATAAAAAAACGTGAATTTTTACGACGACTTTAATGGTGCAAACCGAAATTTGATCTGATAAACGTTTCAATGTTAAAAAAGATTTAAAGTATGCTTATTTAGTCTGTTCGCATATGCCAATATATTTTTATTGCCTTACAAAGCCTAGTATCATCTTTCTCACAACCGCAGCAAGGCACAGATTGTATATCTAGTTATCAGTATGATATACGAAAAATCGATATCTATGGATGTAACCCACCCAGGCCCACTATATCTGCATAGTCCAGCTTAGATAGTCAAATAATTCGAGTAAGTTAATTAATTAATAATTTCAGATTTCTAACAAAACGGCTGAAAATTGACTGAATCAGTCAACAACTTCCCTGCCTGGTTAAAGTTTAATTATAGCAATCGTGTGCCCGCAGATTAGTTACTAATTATTATTTATACTAGTTGAATGACTCCAAAGTAAAAATGCGTATTTATTTTTATTTTTATCTCTATATACATGTTATTGATGACGATGCTGCAATTTCTAACAGAATATTTCCGGTTATCAAGGAAATGATAATGATATCGTTAGAGTTCACAATATTATCATTATTGGACACTTTTCATGTTTTAACATTTTTAATTTTTTATTTTTTATTTATTCACCTTTTACTTGTTAATTTATCTTCTCAAAATTAGTATATTCTATTATTTGTAATACTTTAAACGGTTATTTTTAACTAATTTTATTTACTCACCTTACAAACCAAAATGTATTATATAAATATATGTCATGTTGGTTATAATTACACTGTTTGATATTATTTTCTTAGTTTTCCTACTTAATTTTCCTAGTTTTAAAAATAAAAAGTATTTCTCCGAATAAGTATTGTTAAATAACACTTTAATTAAACATCATTTAGTTGCAGATGAGGTCGAGTATTTTTCAAGTTATTTAAACATATCTACTGATAGATTGTTTAATAAATGTTTTAACAACTTAGCATTTTTCGTAATTTTATGTTTTTATTTACAAATGTACATTCTCGACAATTAATTCTCCTGAGTACTTTTAAAATTTTGATACTTTACAAACATTGACAGAAATGAAAATATCCCAGATTCGGATTCGCAAGATTCACAAGTTTCGAAAATTGACGAATAAATTATAAACTTAAACCAAAGATAATTATGTTTCATTTGAAACATATTGCACATCGGAAAAATTATAACAGGAGAGTCTCAGATAAATAGGTTGACTCATTTCTAAAATAGAATTCTGAACTTTTAAATTTATATTGTGCACGGTCTGGATATATGCTACTTATATCAGAATGAGTACTATATATGGCTTTCATATGTAAATATATTTTAAAACATTTTTTTACTTATTGATTTTTTATATAAATCAGATTAAATGGTTTACAAATTTTTAGACAAAAATTTTGTTCTGTAAAAATAACATAGTGAACACAGTCCGGTTTATACACACATTGTAAAATAAACGGAAAGATAATCTCTATTTATGTATACGGAGCGCAATGATAACATTTTCTTCTATTTATCATAAAAAAACTATACGTAAAGGAAATTATATTTTAAGAATCACGCGAATTCGCATCTTGACTATTTTTTGCAATTAAATCGAATTTTTTGCAGTTTAAAATTATACCACTTGAAAAGTTGATATTATTTGAAAAAATGTCAACCATTTTTTTATCATTTAGATAAGTGAACATAAGTAAACTTTAAGATTCTAAACAATGAAATATATTCTTTCCATATTCATTTGCCGTGTTTTTATTACCAAATCAGGTAGACTGAAAAAATTACTTATTTTATTACCTGTCTTATTAAAGTTAATATTTCCTTTAACATTTATTATTTTTGAAAACTGTTTGTCGCATTCAATTTCGTCAATTTTAAACATTGAAGTTTTAGTGATATTCACATTTCCAGATTTAGATTTATATTGCGGTATTTTATATATTATTGGAATTTGTGGTGATTTACCATCTTTGCAAGTGTGGCAGTTGCATCCATATATTTTTATAAATAATCTATCAATTAGCCCATTCATATTTATGGTTGAACTTACCTAACCGTTAACTGAATTCATTAATCTTACAGACATATACACAAATTAAATATATCATGGTTTGAAATTATAAAAAAGGATACGGCCTATTTTCCATGACTTTGTGAGCTTTATTCTAAGGTTAATTCTTTTAATTCCTCCATCCGTTTCTTTAGTCTTCAATTGCTAATTGTTTTCCTTATAAATGATGAGGTTTATCTCTATTTGCTCTGATGAATATCGTCGCCAGCTTCATTGTGTCTCTCTAATGGCAACAGTAAACAATGTTATGAGAAGGAAAGCACTTGCATATTACTATAATCAGGCATGTTAGCTATGTAATGGTGGAACGCCATGTTTGTTCTTAGAATGATCTTGAGCTTATAGTTGTGTGACTTTGGAGTCGATGAAAACACAACGAAGTTGCAAGCAACGTTGTCAGCTCTGAAAACCTTGCCGACCGTTAAACGTAACCAAAAAACAGTGATACTCATATTAATCGTATGACAAACCATTATTTTTTATATTAATACTCAATTTGTGTGTGAAGAATGTCTTCACTAAACTGTTCTAAAGAGCAATAATTTGTAGTAGTTATTTAATGTTTGCATATATAGTATGTACTGTAGTAAATTCTTGTTTTCTATGTTATAATATGTATAACATGTGATTACAAAAAATTAAATAAATAATTTGATATTAGTTTTTCATATATATATTTTTTGACTTAGTGTTAACTTTTCAATATGATTTAATAAAAAAAAATCAAGTAGAAAACGCAATATAATGTTATGGGTCTGAGAGTACCCAACTATACGTTTGTGCATAATCAAACATGAATTCGGTCAGCGGTATGTCGTTATAATCGATTGAGAAAAGTATTAAAAAAACTTAATAAATTTAGTATAACAGTTTTTATGTATTAATAAATAGTGTGCAAATTGTTGCTATATATGTGCACAAGATGACCATATAGAAATAAGTATTTAATCCTTTACTTTCTCATGAACAACACTTTTATGAAGATAATTATGGCAACAACTATATTTTGACATCAATACTTCAAAATGAAAAATAAGTATGCATCCCTGGCTATGAGTTCTTCATGATTCGATACTTTTAATGTAGCGTTTTTTCGTCAATAATTTTTAGGACACTATGTCTTGCTTATTAGCGCCCGTTATCAAAAGGATAATTATAAATTCATTGAGTCCAGTTATTCTTAATTTTATTTATTGATTATTACTAATTATGTATTACACATTATTAAAAAATGTATTTGTCGTTATAATTAAGAAATTAATATTGGGTAATATTGTATTACTGAATGTTTCCAAAAAAGTTTCCATAGAATTCATTTGTTATGAAATCCTTTCATGAAATCAATTGACCTATATATTTACTACATTTTCTGGTTTTGTTGCCATTTATATCAACGCCAGTTTAACTTGATTAAATGTTGTATTTTGTATAAATCGTTTCGTATTTAAATATAAACAAAATATAGATGTATTCAAAATAAAATGAAATACTATCATTTAGTTTCACATGTTGTGACTAATTTGAATTTAATTTATAATTATAAAATATGCCAAATATATTCTGACATGTGCAAATAACATCAACATATTTAATATAAAGCTAGTTGAGTTTTGCATTCAGTTGGTTCATTTAAGTCGGTAATGAAGTATGCAAATTTTTTTATTACATCAATTACATTACATTGACTTCAGCTTCGGTATACGTCCATGTACAGAAGAAGGTTTTTATAGAGAAAAATTTCTAGTGATCGAAAAAAATTATGGTTTAATTTCGTCGGTAAAATAAAACTGTTTTCTGACGATTGCAATCCAACTTTCTTGACTCTAAAACATAGGTATACATACAGCCTTAATCTTTTCCTCTAGCCCCCCACCCACCCAATAATTTCCATTTTATGTTAAAAGCATAAAAAAATTCTCTAGAAATATTGATTTACTAAAAAAAAGCCAATTCTTGCTATACTCGGCCAAGCTATCCCTCAAATCTTTCTTATCATATACTCTGTTATATTCTAATACGATGTTTCTTTTTTGTTATAAAGGTTATAAGACAAGTATAGAGAACGTTGTGCTCTGTAATAAATAATCAAAATTAGACAGATAGATTTTGGAATCGCAATAGATTTTTTATCTTTTTTTATATTCTTTTCAAAGTTTTAGAGTACTGTTCAGATATACGAAATCAGTTAAATTCTTCGGTGAACATAAAAGAGAAATTGATGCGCTCTATTCAACTATAACCGATCCAAACTAACTTGTGAAAAAATACGCCTTGATTCTGTAGCCTGCACCAAATTGTTTATCTATATCGTATATGTAAACTACAAAACAGACATTTATTTATTGTTGGAGAATAATTTATTATTTAATTGATATGTTATACGCATGCGATAGGGAATAAAACAATGTACACATAAAGTTAAAAAAAAAATTTTCAAACGAGAACATTGTAATACTAACTACAGTAATAATAAGAAATATTTAAATATTCGAAGATATCTTTTTTACAGAATGCGGAAAAATTGTGTTGTACTTTTGTAAATACCTAACAAAATCTCCTACTCTTATTTTTTTTATGTATTTACGTTTTTAATTATTCCTAAATAGTACATCTGATAAATAATGACACTGTTGAAATATAATTCAATAACTCAAATAAATTTAAATAGGCAATATATACCACATTTTATTTTATCATCAACTGATGGATCACTTTTTCTCCAAACATACTAAAATTGTGATTATTACACTGCATATACAGATACTCTCAAATTAAGAAGCCACATACCCCTTCGTTGTTCAGGCTAAAAGATATAAGAAGTGCATAAAGTGGAGGGAGTGTAATACCTCTCTCCACCCTCCCCATACCACTTCCCCACCCCCCCTCAACCTGAGACAGAGTACTTCTGTTTCAGCTACGTACTTGAAACTTGGCAAAGATATCAATACATACAGTATACTTAAGACGTTTTGAGGCAACAAATTAAATATAAATCATCTTAATATCATTTGAAAGAATACCGAAGTCTATGGTTTCAAAACAAAATATACCTGTACGCAATTTTATATTGTTCACTTCTGTGATATTAATTTGTAAGTCTACACCATAGCGATACTTTTTATCAAATTATAAAAATTATGAATCCTAGCCCATCAGAAAAATACTTTCCATATCTTCAGTAGATTTATTTTCATGACAATTTTAAAAGAAATATACTAAGGTGTGTAAAATAAGCATAATTTGCAATAAATAATATTTTTACTTATAATATACTATTTTTAACTTCTGGCATATTGGGCCAGACATTCAGAAATACCAGACATTTATGTGATCATTTTTTAGTTACTGCTCCAGGACTCCATAATAACTCTCGAGGCACCTAAAACCAAGTACATAATAATTTATTAGTATATGACTTTTGCTGCATTTTTAACCAAGCATAGCACCATCCAAAAAATCCAGACCTTTAGGAGATGGTATAAGGTTTTCTGGCCCATGCGATGTTGACACATACAAAATTAACTTTTGTAGCATATGAAGCTAATGACACAACTATTTCAACACTTTAAACATATTTTAATTTACTTCAAACTATTTTATCTTAAAAAACTTATCATAATATAGTAAATATAGCATATCATATTTGAAAATAAAATCAACTTCAATTGCAATTGCAATTATAAAACATAAATATAGATATGTATATGTATATATATAATACCCTACAATAAATATAAATAATATACAAATACATAAAATAGTTATTGTGTGATAAATTTGAATTCCCTAATATTAAATATACTACTAATATTTATTGTCTATAATAATTTTATACTTTCAACAGTTTGAAATAACGAGTTGCCAGCGAATTTAGAAGTTACTTTTAAAAATAGCTTTGACAATAGTTTTGGCTATGTACAAAAATGTAAAAAATAAAACGTTATTCACAGATAAAACTGCATTTATAAATTATTCCTATTACAATTGTGACAATCCACTTGCAAATTTATTGTTCATTTTATGTAGTGCTGGAGAATTAAGGAAATGTTTTACATAATATTGGTTCTCTTTCATTTTGTTGTCATCAACGTAGCGGTCGAGTTAATTGAAGTCTGATGAACACTTTCCAAAAATAAATCGACAATGGCGACTTTATATGAATGGAAAATCTCAAGTATTAAGTGAATTCTGTCATGATAAAACATATAGATATAGTTAAATATATATACAATTGCTAATGGAAAAAAACTGATTTTTTGAACACTTTGAAAAGTGCGATAACTAAAAGTGTGACTAAATAACTAAAAGAGTGGCTAAATAACTAAAAATGTGAATAAATATCTAAAAGTGTGACAAAATAACTAAAAGTGTGACTAAATAACTAAAAAGTGTGATAACTAAAATTTCAATTCCTGGTTAAATCAAACAAAGTCTTTTTTATTTTGCATATCAATTGAACAAAGCAATAAAAATTGGCAAAACATTTTAATATATCAGGATGCCTAATAGGCCAGGAGCAACATTTCATAAATGAGCTAAAACCTGGAACTACTTGGTAACAAAGCAAACCTTTTATTAAAAAATAAATAAAAGTACGATAAAATATATTTCTAAAGTTCTCAAAAATCTTACTTGTGCTAGGAGGATGTTTTAGGAGTGGGAGTTGTTCATTTATGCTCACTGTTCCAGAATCAAAGTTTAATCAAAATATATTATACATCAATTGTTCTTTCAGTTTTGGTTTATATCGGTATCATAAATATAGCCTATATAGGTTAAATTAATTTTTTAAATGCGACAAATTTTAATATTTCGACCAAAGCTTTTTTTTAAGGGTTCAATATCGGTTTAGGTTCATGAATAAAGATAAAAATTTGTGACAAAATTGTGGAATCAAATTGCATTACATTAGTAACAAGTATCCGCCTTGTTCCAATACAGGACCAAGATGGTTTACACTCAATTCACTTAATGCACAGGTTGTCTAAACTAACTTATAGTGAAATATAATTTATCTATTAACTATTCTTTCATCTTGCATTTTATAATGGTGTCATAAACCTTCAAATGTCAAAAAACAAAATTCAATTTATTTAATAGCTAAAGGCTAAATATTTAGGTATGATGTGCTGTTGATGTTTACTCTGAATATATATGTTAATATAAAATTAAAATTATAACTAACATCAACATAATTGGAAGTACTTATAAAATATTATAAAAAGTTAGATGAACATTCAGAATATATGGGTGATGTTAAATATGACCGGCGTTACTAATGACGACGAGTAATATGGATCATGAAGTTAGAGCCATATTGAACAAGACAACGAAATATTAAAAGCATTTAAATAATTGCAGTTGAGCTTTATAAGAATTAACTAAATAAATTTAAATGGAGAACATTTTACATATTTATTCATTTTTTTAAATATGTTGTTAATTTTTAAATATATAATATATTTATATTGAAATAATGTTGAATATATCAGCAAGAACAAATATTTGAATAATGATAGCGATATGAGCTCGAAATTAAATATTCAATTTAGAAGAAAAGTTTATGAAACAATTTTTTTTAAATGCTTGCTCAGCATTGTACGTCAAATAATCATTTTCAATCTTTAATATACAATTGAACAGCTGAACAAATAAGCAAATATTATTTCACTGCATAACCCACTAGATGAGCTATTAAAACCTGTATAATATTTTTAAATGGTCATAATGAAGTGCTAAATTATGTCATAATGAAACAACAAATATATATATTAGTACAAAAATATTAGTAATTTTACGAGAAATTTATCACTGTGTAGAACTGTAGCTATATTTTGTTTATAGTAAAGTGCCCAGCAGATAAATATATATATTTTTTAATGTATTTCCCCAATTTTTCAATATAATTAGTTACAATATATGATATTCAAGGTATCAACATATGTGTTGACATTTTCTCAGAGAATCTTAAATATTGAAATTAATGCCATATTCGAGGGCTTAAATGTCCAAATTCAAAGTCATCGCTAACCGCTCGAGGATTGATTATTTAAAAAACCGAAAATGTGGGATTGATTTTTTCACTAATATTTCAGTTTTTAATTTTTTTTAATTATACATCATACAATACTTTCTGGTTTCTTAAATGAAATTACACTATTTTTAATTATGAAACGTCTACAAACCATATCGATGAATATTGTAATATCTATGAAGAAAAAAGCCAGTTTTATTGTCTTATCATTTAACCTTAGCTTCTTAATTATTTCACATTGTATTTCAATTGTTATTAGATTTACAGATTTTTTTTAAGTTTTCGAATTGAAGTTGTATTATATGTCACATGAGTGGAAATGTTTAGTTTATTATCGTTGATTATGTATTAACTTTGAAAGTCGACCAGTAGCGAAAACAGTTTTATTGAATAATTTGTGGAATGACTTTTCCGTCTCAGTTATGAACTAAGCTAAGGAGAGACAAATCATTAGACAATATATTTCTGTGGAATTTTCGATATAGAAATGTTGGAAAGTGAATCAGAATACTTTATAATAGTTAAGTTAATGTTTAAATATAATAATTGTATGTCAACAGATAAGCAATATAATATGTGAAAAGTTATAAATTGTACTATATTTGGTTTGACCACGGTTTTGGAACGACGGTATCCCAAAACGACAACGATTTTTTTTCACCCATAATTAGCCGTTTTGTCTTTTTAGTCCGTTTTTAAACAAAAGTTGACTAAAAGCAGAATTACAAATAAATTATCATTTTGAATATACGAATATATAATAACCTATATTGCTATTTAGAATTATTTTCTATTTATTATTGACTAAAAATGTATTTTTCGAAAATTGTTTAGCAATGGATGTAGTCGTCATTTATTTCTAAGGGATTACAGAATATTTGTTTTCAAATCAAATATTTACCGTTTTTCAAAAAAATATATATGATGATAACATTTTTGGCGTATTATTATTAGTATAATAAATAGTTTATAAAAATCGGAAATATATGCGAAACAAAGATATTAAAATAAAATCTATTTAGTAGAGGCCAATAAATAAACATAATTACTTTTATAATGTTAATATACTGAAAATACAGTTATAAAGATATCTATTCGACCTTTCCAATATAATGCAGACAAACTTTAAAGTTGAAATATTTATCAGTTATCGGTGTTTCGAGAAGTTGAGAAGTCTGATAAGAATTTTCAATTTGTTGTGTATTCTCGGCTTTAGGGAGTTTTGCTGCCTTTATTATATTTATCATTGTGCGGCATAAACTAATTATTAATATAATATAAACTAACTACCTCCCCTTGTCTGAAATGAATTTCCATTATTGTAAAACATACATTTATGCGAATTAATAAATGAATGAATACCCTCTACTTTAATATGACATTCTTATTTTAAACACTTTTGCAAAACATAAATCAGGGAATTAAGCATATCTTTTTTATAATAATAATTAAAAGTTAAAATTGGACATTAATAGCTAATTAAATTCAAATTTTTACTTGATTGGAAAACATTAATAAGAATAATTTAGGACGATAGGGACAACCTCAAAATAATATTTAATATAAACAATTAAAAAAATATTTTATTGAATAATATTACTAGAGTTTATAACAATATGAATAAATACATAAAACAAAACGGCCGTTTAATTACATCCGTGGTTTATTTAGGATTATAATAAAAATGTTAAGTTATAAAATAAATATTATAAATTTCAAAAATTATATATTAAAATTTCTTTGATTAAACATGCAAAACTATGTTTATGTATACAATAATAAAATAGTCTGTAGGCCTATAACTAAGTATACTAGCATTTTGACCTACTAGTATCTTTATATTAAAAAAGGTAGTTTTTTGCATAACACACTTTTATACACTTTTAACATAATACTTTTATTAAATCAACCACATATTTTGTGTAAATGAATTTCCTTAAATAAATTAATTTTTATTCGGCACGGAAACATGATTTAACATTTTTAATATTCACCTTAATTACATTGTTTAACTTTAGAAGTGACTAAAAGCACCCAGAAGCACTTATTTGTAGACTCACGGGTATTTAATCAATTACTACTCCAAATCTATTGTATTATTGCCATCGGTCTGAAATGTTCAGTAAGCCTTATATAGCTACAAGCCAAATTCTTAACACACATTTGACTGATTCCATATGTTTTCCTAAAATGACTAAAAAATATTATTATTCAGATTTAAAACATCTTTTTCTGTATAAAAATGTTAAAAGTTCTTACGCTGAAAATTTTTATTGATTACCTGTATCATTTTACATTCTACTTTATTAACTACTTTACAATGTTATTAATTATTAGTAATAAACTAAAAACTTTTTTGTTTTGTTTAATGTTCTCAGTATCTAATGCATTAATATAATTAGCATAATTTGTGGCTAAACAGACAGCTAACCAATGGTTTGATTAATGAACCAAGGATTTATTTAGAACCGTTGTGAAAAAGATGTACCATATCATCTTAAATTGATAGAGAATATATTTACCAGCTATATAGAACTAAAATCTACGTTTACTATTACATTTCTTCATATTGTTCATAATACTTATTTAGAAATATTGACCAATAAACTATATTTTAAATTATACGGAATATATTAGCAGAAAACAATAAAATTGAATATATGTAAACTATAAATTAAATAATTTGTAACAGTGGATCCAGGCGAGAGTCATGAACACATTCCCAATCTAATCATTATTAATGGATCTCTTTTACAAACCAATGTTATGAGATATATGTATAATGTATTAGTTTTTAAAAGTTGTAATGTACAATATTTTTGGTATACTACAGAAACAATTAAATTTGCACTATTTTATAAATTTTGTTATTATACAGAAATATGTCAAGTTAATCAGCATATTTAAAAATTATTAAATGGCAATCAGTAATTTTTTTTTCTATCATTTTGTTATTTAAGATTTTGTCTAGTTTCACGTGGAATGAACTAAATCAAAAATTTCCTCTAATAATAATTCGATCATTTTTAAGTACCGGCACATTTCATGGTTTATTGCATGTTTAATGTTTACTTAAAAGGACTTTAAATATTTTAACTAGAGGAGAAAATTTTATTTACTGTTATTTCTCGTTTGAGTTGTTTATTTTAATTTATTCTATTCTTTTAATGTAGAATAGCTTCAACACTAGGAAGCAAATTATAAGAACGTAGTAATGTGCACTTGACATAGTTTGCTAAGCAAATATCAATAACGATTTTATATTATGTTATTGTCGCCAACATTTCATTCTCCCCTTCAATTAAGTCAGTCGAATAGAATTTGCCATGTTTAAACATTTGTTGTGTGTTTTTTTATAGTTATATATTGGATCTCACTGCACATTCATTATTAATTAAATTAAGTTTTTTTCTTCAAATTACATGTTTTATAATTTAATTTGTTTATATAATAAGCAGTATATTATTTTTGCGAAATTAAAAGCAATCTTTTTTAACTATCGGTACAAAACGTATTGGCAAAAACTAAGAAGTATGCATTTTCGAATATTTTCCATTATAGACTATATTCTCATAAATGTTATCGCATGCACAACTTTCTAAGTAAAATGAGCAATCTATTGACGGTTACAAAACTACATAATTACCTATTTGAACGAATACAACAAATGAAATTAATTACATAGCAATTTAAACCAGGTCTTTGTTATTAATATCTTAACATTGCTAAATTAAAGACTCCCTACCTAAAATGTATAAATAAACGACAAATTAACTTAATCTATTGTTTTTACTCTATAATTTGTAGTAAATTCTTTAAACATACAATTTTATATTTTCTAAATACTTGGTTTTAAATTATATAAATATCTAAATTAATATAAAATTAATTTAAAATTGTATAAATTTATTTCTGCACATTAATTAAAATAATTTAAATAATGTTATTTTATTTATTGGACAACTTTTACAAACTTTTAAAAATGTTTACTCTTACAAAAATGTATAGTTTAAATAGCATTGGTTTTCAATAGTTGTAACGTAATAATGTATTATATAAGCATGTAACATCATTTTTTATAAAATAATTTAAAATATCGCAAAAAATAAAAACAAAAATTATAAAATAAATGTTTATAACATAGATAGTTAATGCCGAAGGTAACATAATAACCTTTGAATGATACTACCAAACAGTCAATAATAAAATTTCGAAAATAAAAAATTATATTATTCTGTGTTATATTCTTATAGAAATCAAGTTCCTACAAATCAAGTTGTTAAAATGTATGCTTATGAGTTATTTAAAGGGATGCGTAGAGAAAATTTATATTGACCTTGTTTAAATCATACAATAGCAAGCTATAGAAATAAAAAATCAAACACTCGATTTTGATTGGTTAATATATTTTCAAAAATGTTGATGCAAAATATCAAATAGTTTTTAATTAAATTATGGGGGTTAGTTTACGTTTTGGTTTGGGTGTGTGGTGAAGTAAAGCACGCCCTTTCATTACTACTAACACTTACGTAATTTATTTTGTCGATATTTCTTAAATAATTAATGCTTGCTTTAGTGAATTCAATTATATGTAATGGTTATTATTAATTTTGACAGCCCCATGATAAACAAACTACTCCTTTTGCTTACTACTTTTGCTACTTACTAAAACGCCGCCAAATTCACCTCGTTATTTATCGGGGGACGGGGAATCAGTCACAGCAGAAGCAGCAGCACTAACACTATTAACACTAGCCGGATACGACGGTGCTTCACAAAAAACTTTAGTTTGATAATTCAAAATAGTTGGACATAATATTTCTTGACGACAATGCGGTAATATTAGGTATATTAAAATATAATATATACAAAACGAAAGGAAAATTATAATTATTTCACAATTATTTATTTACAATTGTTTTATAAATTATTTATATAATTTTTAATCGTTAAACCGAACAAAACTGGGTCGTATTCAGCAAGTATCCTATATTTTATTATCATATGTATGTGAGACTAGGCGGGATGGTCAAGTCGTTAGTCATGAAAACCTTTGATCTGCAAAAGAAATAACATACTATTAAGAAACACCGATGAGGAGAGTTATAAACTGACATGTTTACAAACACATAAACTGTATATCATAAATTCCTTATGCCACATTTGAACTTCCGGAAAAAATATATAAATCAACTGGTCGAATTTACCTGAAATGTACCTCACCTACAGAACAGGTGTATGTAGGTAGTTCAATAATACCAACATTTTATTTACAGGTACCTACTAACACCCCAGTTGAATATATATAATATTGAACCTAATTAGATACATTTTACATTTTACGGCCTAATTTTGTAAAAGTTGTGCGTGTTTTGCAATATTGATATGATTGAATTGTATCATATTTAGTTTGGAATATCGAGGTTTGGAATAATATAATTAAAATGTAAAATTTTAATTTAAAATTGATGGAAAAACTGTGAGACTTTAAAAGTGTACAATTTTATAAAAATTATCATACATATTATGTCTCACTTATAAAAAATATTTATTATTACAATAAACTAAAGTATAATTTAATTATTTTAACAAATAGATATTTAGAAAGAATTTTTTCAATTTTGGGAATATTTTAGACTCCTGAAAGAACTAGAAACATATTAAATCATCATTAACGCTGAAAACATCAAGAATACATTTACAATTCATCAACATATTGTAACAAACATTATTGTTTTAAATTTAAGTTTGTATATTCATTATGGAATGTGAACGCCTTTTAAAAATTAATTATTATATGTAAAACTTTTCTTTAGTCCAAAATATTTATATATTTAAAACCACTACCTCAATTTTAAAGTTTGTAAATTACCTGAACAATTTTGAATGTCTACATTAACAATTCCGTAAATTAATGTTGGATTATTTTATTATCCAACGACAAGTTTTCTTATTTTCAAAGGTTTGATAATAAATTCATAAACTAATGTTATGTTTTGTTCATAAGGTAAATAATATATTAAAATTTACTCTTTTTTTAAATACTATGCAAATTGCTTAGACTTTTAAAAGCATGGGAAACATTTGCAAATGACTCTTCGCAAGAATACAACAGCAATTCTATTGGTTAAAGCGACGTGTTTGCTGATATAATTTTCGTATAAAATAAAAAATTATAAATATACATTCTGCTTTATTTAAATCGAAAATAAATATTTTTTTTACTTTTGCAAACAACCTAAACACTCGCATATTGCCGCGCATGCGAAGAAAAAATAGTAAAATCGTTTAGTTAATCGATGCATAAACTGTTCGTATTATATATTATATATGATTAATGCAATGATAAAATATATAAAATAAAAATATTTGTATTTAACATTTATTAAATCGTGTACATCCTTATTTCTTGCGTCCTTTATATCATCTAAAGCTATAAACTTGTCCCGTCAACTAACTAATTATAAGATTATCTTATGATCGAACGACTGATTATCCTATTTTTAAGGATTTAATAATATCTTCATAAACTAAAATAGTTTTTTTGTTCATAAGCATACATAATTTATAATAATTTGCTATTTTTTAAATATTTTGCAAATTTCTCGGACTTTTAAAAGCATGACAAACATTTGTAAATAACCTCGCAAGCATACAATACCAATTCCATTAGCAAAATCGACGAGCAAAATACAAGTCTGCAATATTTAAAGCGAAAATAATAACGTTTTTTTATCTTTTAAAAACAACGGAAAGGCTTCTAGATTACCGCGCATTCGAGGAAAGCATTGTAAAATGAAGATTTCATCGTTTTTCTAATTGACGTATAACCTGTTTGTATTATATATATTTCATTAATGCAATGTTAAAATGTTTAAAGTAAAAATAAAGTTATCTCACAATCACTAAATCGTGTACGTCTTTACTTATCGCGTCCTTTATATATAATCTAAAGCTATATACTACATGCATAATACATTTTAATTTTTTTTAATTGAAATGAGTAAATGAAATGACAAATATTTTATATTTTTTGATAACTTTTCACATCATGGTTATTAAACGTTTCGATTGACAATAAAATTTTGCGATAAAATCATTTGAACAATTTACATAAGATTTTGCGGTTGACAAATATGTTGACAACATTATGTATCCCGTCCCATACGACAGTTGATACACATTGAATAAATTTTAGACTTCCAATAGTGTGTTGACGATTAAACTGTATGATTAGGAAAAGTTGCTTTGATTCACAATTTTGCAAGGAGTAAATCAGTGTATTGAATCCGTCTTTTAAAGGTTTAGAAAGTTAAATTTCGCATCAAAAGCAGGAAGAGTGGATTCGACCACACTTATAAATAGATTCATGAGTCATGGCTAAAAATAGACCATACCCCTTCCTACCCCACCCCCCCTACCCCCACTCCCCCCCCCCTACCCCCCCCCCCTAATTTTTTTTCTTTTTCTAAAGCTCTGATCAACTTATAAGTAGAAAATTCGAACTCAGTGACCTCGAATTAGTGGTATTCGAACTTGAGTTTGTTCAAATCGGTCAATAGGAAGCCATACTAGCCAAATAACTCATACTCGCTTCTGA